>CAJVPS010001359.1:0-15992 GCA_910591765.1 Ambispora leptoticha | reverse complement strand
CCTTTAAAAGATAATATTTGTAGATATTAGTATAGATCTTAGAAATCTTTATCATTATTAAAAGTTATAGTCTAATTTCCCTCTTGTTACCTTTAATTATTTCAGTCTCTTCCAATCCTATATTATAGGGTGAATTAAAGTGAAATCTCACTTACCAATTCACCATAATAATATATTATTTTACTAAAAAATAAATTATTAGATATTAAAATTATATAAATTTAATAACAAAAATAGTTTATTTAAAAAAATTTATTAATATATATTATTTATTATTTTATTAATTTTATAAAGATAGTTAGTATTATTAATATTAAAATAATTTTATATTATTATATTATTATTAAATTTTAATATATATTAAATAAATATACTTTATAATAATTTATTTTTTTCTAGTTATATTAATATTTATCAGATTTAAATATAGTTAGATCTTTTTATAGTTATTATAATTATTCAAATTTTTATAAAATTTATTAAATTTATTTAAGTATAAAATTAATAATAAATCAGATATTATTTTTTATTTTCTTTAAATATATTTATATATTTAATAGTAAATATAAAAATTATATATTATATATATAGTATATTAAAAAAATAAACTGAAATTTTTAATTTTCTTCATAACTATTTATTAAATATATATACTTGAGAGTATAATTAGAAATGTGTCTATATATATATTATATATATATATATATGTATATAGTTACTAATCAATATCAAAAATATTTATATATAATTATATATAAGATTAAGTTTATAAATCATTATTAATTAAGATATTTATATTTGATAAATAATAATAAATTAATATATTTATAAAAAATATATATATAATAATAATAATAATATTTATATTTTTATTATTATATATATTTTATTATTATGACTTCTTGAAGTTTTATATAGAAATATTTTAATTAAATTGGTTATATTACTAGATTTTAACAATAATATGCAAAATATAAATATTATGAAAATCCTAAATATTAATATAATAATTTAGTATAAGTTATATTTATATATATATTCAAATATCTTAATTAAAGTTAAATAATCATTTTTTAGTATGAGTTTTGAAAATCCAGAAATTACTAATACAAATTTATTCAATATCAATTTATCTATAGAAAATATATAATTAAATATTAATATAATATTAAATATTAATTCTATCAATACAATTAGTTCAAATATCAATATAATTACTAATCTAATAAATATAATTAATTTTATTAATTATCAATAACTATAAAATATATAAAATAATAATATTAATAATTTTGTTAATAAAATTTCATATTCTGAGTAAGAGAAAAATAAAAAAGTATTTATAGAAGCTATTTTAGATGTGAATTATAATTATTACTTTCTAAAATAGAATTATTAAAAAATTAGATCAAAAAAATACATCTAGTATTAAAGCTTCTATTATATAAAAAAATATCAAATCATTTACTTAATAAAATATATTAAGATACTAAAAATAAGTAGAAAATTATATAAATAATACTAAATATATTTGTCTTATTTGTAATGATAGTAATTTATATTTATTATTTATATTTATTATAAAATTTTATTATTGTTCTGATTAATATTATAATTATAAATCAAATATTGTTTAGGAATATTAGTTTAATTTTATTTTAACTATATTAATATTAATATTTATTTCAGCTAAATCTATAAATAAAACTGAATAAAATGTAATAAATATTTCTGCAGATATAGATAAAATAATAAATATAATTAATATAAAAAAATTATTAGTTATAATTACAGATAATACTTCAATGATAAAGTCTACCTAGAAAATTTTAGCTATTAAGTATCTAAATATTATTTTCATTAGATATTTAGTATATGTATTTAATTTATTAATTAATAATATTATAAAATTTAATTAGACAAAAATTATAATGTCAAAAACTAAAGAAATAATTAAATATTTCAAATTTTATCATATTTTAGCAAAAATTTTAAAATAACATCAAAAAATAACTTATAAAAATACTTGAAATACACTTAAATTTCCAGTAAAAATTTGATAAGAATCTAGTACAACTTGTCTTATATTACTTAAAATAAATTAGTTGATTCTTGAATTAGTTACTTATGAAATTTTAACCAATTCAAATATAATAATAAATAAATTAATTAAAAAATAATATATTTAATAAAGATTTTTAGAAAGAAACTACAGAATTTCTTATAATTCTTGAAAAAATCACTAAAAAAATTATAATTTTTGAAAGTAATACTTCAAAACTTTCTTATTTTTATGAATAGAATAAAGTTTTAGAAAATTTAAAGATAAGTTATTAAATATTATAATATATTAAAATTAATATTAATTAATAATTATATTTATAATTTTATTAGCTATTTCAAATTTATTAATAGTAATATAAATAAATAAAATATTAATTATAAGATGAGAAAAAATTTATAATTCAATTATATTAGTTGTTTATTTATTAGATTTATAATTTTTTAGAAGATAATTATCAAATAATGACATGAATAAAATCTTAATTTTTATTAATAATTATTATTTTGATAATAAAATTATAGTGATAGTAGAAAAAAGTGATAATTTTTTTCATTTTAGAAATTATATTACCAGATCTTTTTTTATATTATAGTAATACTAAAACCAGTTACAAATATGTTTATTATGTGATTTAAGATAGGTAAAAAATATTTTTATTATTATTATCATTATATATAAGTTTTCTCGCAAGAAGAAGTTTTTTTGTTAAGTTATTATAGGAATATAAATATAGAAAAATTACCAAACTTTGAAAGATAACTAGATTTTCTATCAAAATATTATATAAATAGACTGTTAAGCTTGCTAAAATAAATGATCTAAAGTAAGACTGATATTCAGATTATCCAAAAAAACTTAGTCTTGAATAGCAAAAATATCTTGAGCAAATTGTGACTAAAAAAAAAGTATAATGAGCAAGAAGATAGTGAAGACTCTTAATAATACTTATTTCAGTTTAAATATAGCATCACAGATAGTTTAGCAAAATCTACAAGAACTTGGATTTAAGATTTGTATTTTACAAAAGATTTCTTTTCTTATAAAATTAGTGAAATAACATTAGCTTATCTGGACAAAAAAATATCAAAAAAATGATAGAATACTACAATTTTTTCTAATAAATTCATTTTTTAAATGTTTTAAAATATGATTCAGATTTATTATAAAGCTGAATAATCAGTGTCAACTCAAGAAATTATGAAATATCTATTTAAAGTATATGTGTAAGAAGTATTCTGCATGAAGAGAATTATTAGATTTAAAACTTTTATAGAAATTATGAATAGTAAATTATATTATGAAATACTGACTGAAAATTTATTTGAGTAAGTAAATTGAATTCTTGATAACAAGTAAATATTTTAACAAGATAATAATCCTAAGTATTATACTAAGCTTATGATTATTTTATTAAATGATCAGTATCTCTGTATACTTGATTGATTATCATACTTATCAAATCTCAATCTGATTGAGAATTTGTGATCAATTATAAAAAAGGATCAACTTGATGATTTATAAAAAAAATTCATATCACAAGAGATTTTTATTAGAATAATAGAGAAGAAGTGAGAAAAAATCAATGTGAGGTTATGTCAAAAATTAGTATAATTAATATTAAAATATCTTGAGCTAGTTATAGATAATAAAGGGTGTGAAACAAAATATTAGAAATCAAAGTATGTACTATAGGCTAATTATAATTAATTTTTAAGATTTTTTAAATAAAAATTGCACAAATTAAATCATATTATTTGTTTATTATTTTTTTCTATCACTATTATATTAATAGAAATTAACTTATATAATACAAAGCAAAATTGGATCTTTTTAGTAATATATTAATATAGGAATATATTGATAATATTGATCTAATTACTTAGTAAATTATGAATTTTGTATAAGTAATATCTGAATTAATACAATTAGCATAATATATCTTAATAATTATAATATTATCTGCAATTTCTGAATATACTTGGTCAGCTTTTGTAAATATTTATAATAAAAAAAGAAATTGATTAAGTAGTAAGTATGTTTTTAAATTAATTTATATTTATAATAATTATAAATTATAAATATCTCTAGATAATCAAAAAAAAAATTATCAAAAAAAGTATTAATAATAAAATAAGTATTAATTAATATTATATTGGAAATGAAAGTAATAAAACAAATATCAGAATAATAATAAAAGTGAATATCAGGATAATAATAATAATGAATAATTTAATATATTAGATAATAATAATAATATATTAGAAATATCAAGTAATAGTAATAATTATTAATCAATATATATAATAGTTATAGAAAATAAAAATTATTATTAATTTTTATAAATTTGTATCACATATTTAATTAATTACTATATATATATATATAAATTATTATATATATTATATATATATACTATATATATATATATATTATACATATAATATATATAATATGTATAGTAATAAACTATGCATACATTTACTCATCTCTAAGTATGATAAATAATTTTATTTAAAACTACTTGAATACTTATTGAAATATTTTATAATTTATATTTTTAAAATTAAAAACTTATAATAATAAGAAAACTTAAATTATTATAAATAAATTTAATTATTATTTTACAAATTAATCTTAAGTAAACTTATTTACTAGATTATCAAGTAATTATATTTAGATTAATAGTAATAATTAGGTAATAGATATAATTAAATAAATTTAATATTTTGATTAATAAGAATTAAGTATTTGAATAAAATTTGAAATAAGTAACTCTTTTCAAAATTCAGTTTAAAATAGATACTATAAGAGATTGCTTATTTTTGAAACTTTATAATATTTTAATTTTATTTAATTTTTTTATTATTTTAATAGATTAAATAATAATAAAAAATGATTAAAGAATAAATAATATGATTTATTATACTAAAAATATGAATAATTTTATTAAGAAATACTAGAAAAATAGAAGAAAAATATTATTATGATATATTATTAATAATATATATTGAAAAATATGAAAAAATTATCATAATTTATACTATTAATAATATATATTAGAAAATATAGAAAAATAAAGATATAATATAATCTTGTATATTCAAGAATGTTATGATTAAGAAATATAAATATAACTATAAATATGATACTGGATAATACTAAAAATAAAAGAATTAGAAAATATATAATATTATAAAATATTTATTAATTTAATAATTTCTTTTATAATTTTAGAATTATTAAATTTAATAAAATTATTATAATATTTATCTTTTCAATAAAATTATGCATTATTGAAATTATTATAATTACTGACTAAATTTCTTTATTTTTTCTAGTTAAATGTAAGCTAAAAATGAAGTAATTTATTTTAAAATAATATATATCTAAATTTCAAAAATATAATACATTTTATTAAAAACAGATCAGAATAACAAAATAAATAGGGAAATCAAATTAATTGCTTGTTGTATTTAAGTTATGCCATTAAGAAAAAAATATATGAAAATCAGAAAATATTTTCAGTAAAAATTATCAATATTGAAAATCTTGCAAAAGAGGATTTTGTAAACAATCTGGTTGAATGAACAAAAAACTAATTACGTTCAGAGAAAAGTATATCTTTAGATTTTATTGACTTAATACTACTTATATTTAATATCGTCTCGTGGCTGCAACATTTTTGAGTGTGCTTGTTTAGCGGTAATAGTTAACACTCTTGTTTTTTAATAGTGTGTCGATTTTATTAGCTAATATCGATTTCTCTTTTCTACTACTTCAAAACCATCTTTTTCCTGAATTTATTCGGTTCAGACTTTATAACACTAACACTAACCCTCAGCATGAACTACGCTCTGTCAAGTTCGAATAAAAATTACTTGAAAATACTGAATTATACATGTATTTATCAAGTATACTATCTCGATTCTATTTACATATATACATATACAAATGATATTATTGGCGAAGAATAAACGTTCCGTTACAGTATTTTATAAACTCACAAAGCGATGAAAGTCGATTACGAAACTAAAATTATCGATGTTATACATAACGAGCTTGAAATTTTTAATTTATTTCGTTATAAAAGCATAATGGACTCTATAGATAATATAACTTTCTTCTTATGTTCTAGTGGATATCGAAGTAAACAATTATAACACAAACACATATGGTAAATATCGAATTTGCTAGTTTTATAAATCATGTTAGCGAATTTATTTCATAATACATTAAGGTTAGGTTATTCAACTATAAATTGTCATAGAAGCTGACATTTTCTTTAAATAATAAATGAATAAAAATGAGGAAAAAAATTTATTTCGACACCACTTGAAGTACTTCATAATCCGCAACATTAAAATTCTTTTGTTCATTAGAGCTCAACAAACCATGTTCATAGGAAGATTTTTTACAATAATTAAGATTAGAAGTACTAAAATCGGTACCATTGAGGATTAAATCAATACCTATTCCAAAAATCGGACCATGAGCCTTATAGCACCTCACACTATACCCGTTGTCATGTTTGCTTAGAACTCCATTGATAGCTTGAATGTCTCCAGAATCAAATTTATATAAAAAGCTACTTGAAACGTTATAATCTTTGTCAAGTAAATTCCACTCAAACGGATTATAACCACCAATAATCTTTTCCGCATCTTTTACGCGAATGACAACAATTGTTGGACCCTTATTAACACACAGACGATGAAAGTCAGTCTTATTAAATCCATCACGACTACCTCGCAGTAATAATTTCAATTCGATTGATTTATTTTTCTGATTGTCATCTTGTTCTTTAATCCAGTTGATTATTTTAGAGATCTGGTTATGCGACAGAATTGAAGATTCGATATTTGTGAGTTTGCGTACTGGATGTAAGGTAACCTTTTGTTCTTCGCTTCCTGGTACCAAATAATGATGCAATAAATCCTTATATAATGATCCTGGCAAAATTTCTGCATATGGCATGACTTTATTATAAAAATCAACCGAATTGATGTGAAAGAAACGAATCAATGGTAAACAATTTTCGAGAGTAGATTTGAGTTGTTTAAATTCGTTATGTGTCCAATTTTCCAGTGGAATCGTCAAATCACTTTTGCCTGTATCTACAGATTGAGAGATCCCCCATTCAAGCAACTTTTCCCAAAGTTCGATTTCATTCAGATTTAGATCATCACGTTTAAGTAAAGAAATCAGAGCTGATTCGCGTAGCTTGGTAAAATCGCTTGATTGAAAAATAGCCGCTGGATTTTGGCATGCGATATCCGTGCAAAATTTTTGGAGCTTGATAAAAGTGTTATGCTCGAATGCGATTTGATTAACGATGGCAAAACTCTCTACCAAAGATTCAGAATAGTGTTCGAGAAGATGAATTTGAATATATTCAATTAGATCCTCAAGAATCATCTCATCAGCCGCAATCAATAAATCCAAAAGTGACGAAACACCGTGATCTTGTAAATCAATTTTTCCAGTGTATATATATCTATTAAAATTTAAATCAGTCAGTCAGCCAGCTAAATTTTCTTTTTTCATTTATTTATTAGTATTGTATCATTTTAGCATGAAGAAATTACCTTAGCAATAATTCAAAAACTCGAGGTTCAATGTTCGGTTTCTTGAAAATAATCATCTTATTTTGTTCTCGTTTCACCCAAGCGTCAGCGAGTGCTACTGCAAAATAATGCGACTGTGCCATCAAGATTGCCGAATGAGCTGAAAAAGTACGTAGAGTACTTTGATTCTCACCAACAATAATCGAAATATCGCAATAATTGGAATTTTTATAAAATTCATCAAGCCTGTTTGAGTGTGAAGTCAATAGCAAGTCTGGTGTCATTTTTATTTTTTAATGATAAGATAATTCTTTTCTCGGTGAAGTGAAGAAAGCGAGTTTATTGTACTAACTTATGTTGATCAGACAGGTTTTATGACGTCGAAAATCAAATGTGCTACAGACTGTTGTTACATGTACATGCAATTAGTATATATGACAACTGTAAAAAGCTCTGATATTTCATCAATGCTAGGCTCATTTAAGTTGCAATCACTGAATATTCGAACATTTGCAAGTCTAAGCTAATCAAATAATCGGCTGGAATTCCTGAACGATTCGATTTTTGAGCCACCGTATAGGATAATAATGTTTTGACTATTAACAGTTATTATCTATAAGTGACACAGGTAATAAGCAATATTTTCTTACCTACAACGGCCGAGTGAAAAAAGCGATTATTTATATATGAATTAGTTGTTGTAATTCTAGAAATCAAATATGGATTATTATATAAAATAATAAAATTTCTCTGTCTGGCTACAAAACTCGCTTATTTTATATTCCATTGATTATTTATATCGAGTGTTCATATATCAAATCTTTAAAAGGAATTTTTAAATACTGTATTATATTTAACAAAAATATAATGAATAAAACATGTAATATTTCGTGAATATCTACACATATAGCTCCAGGGTTGTTTGAATAAATACCACCAATAAAGTAAATTTTGCCATCCTTGAAAGCTGCTGAATAATCCGATCTTTGTACGTGAACGCTAATAGAAAGAATTCGATTCCATGTTGTGTTAAAAGTGTCCATCGGAATATTGAATGAATTATCGATTTTGGTGAAATTTGGTGTTGATGTGGTCTAATTTACAGGAATATCTAAGGAAAAAGTATTTGTATTGTTTATGTCAAAGTTGTAGCTACATATCAAAGAATATGATTTTGTTGTCGATAAAAGTTCCAGTTTCTGAAAATAATAACCCATTAGCCGAATAGGGTGACTGCACATTTATTACTGAAACAAAGAAATAAAAGCAAAACAAACTAAGAACACATTTTTATAGTGAATTTTTATAGTGATAGTTTATTGGTTTCTTTATAAGTTAAAATACAAAAGAAAATACCTTATACAGACATGTACATATACATATCATGTATACGATACGAAAAGAATTCTTTCATTAGTTCACAGTAGCTTACAAAAGAGAAAGCCTACCAAAAGAAACAAATAACTAAAAAATTTGAATATCTATTAATGATAATAGTTTCTCTTTAAGCAAAAACGTGGCAGATGTTACATCCTTTACTCTTTGAAATTTTTCCAAAAATGTTCCTATTTGAAGTAAGTCAAGAAGCTTCCTCAAGCGACGATCGACTTCATAAGCTCTCGATTGAATTTAGGTCGAATGACTGAGCAGACCAATCGAGTAAGCCAATATGTTTCAGAGCATTATCTTGCTGAAAAAAGATTTCTTTTCAGAGAGCATGCCTAAAAATTTTGTTAATTATATCAACTTAGACGCCTGCAGTCATTTTTCGCCAATTTTTCGGAGCTGACCAACTCCATCTTTATTCACACATTATTGAATGACCCAAACAACTGAAATTTACGTTCATCATCGGACCATAATACTAGCCTCAATTATCAGCTATATTTTTTCTCCAAGAAAGCCGGAATTTTTAGTGCATCTTTTGTAGTGGTTTCTTGCGCTTAGTTTTAGAGCATAAACTATTTTCTAAAACATATGCGATATTCAACCGAAATATCGACTAGAGGTTAGAGTTTGCTGCTTTTTCCTAACGTTGTAACTCATGTCAATTAATAAGGGACAACTGCATCCTTGACTTCAATATTAACATAATATCACAAAAGTTCTCAACAGATTACAAGTATTTATGAAAAGTATACCGCTAGTTAATTGAATATGATTATGATAATTTTAGCTTGTGACGGCACGAAGTGTTACAACACATTATGAGTTATAATCCGACTTGGGATTGAATAATATATTTGACTAGTATTTAAATTTAGTTTTGATGACTAATTTCTTATTATTTAATTTGATTTCATTATTTAGTAAAACTATAAATATTGACTTATATTTGACCGAGGGGAAACCAAGTTGTTTGGTCAGTTGAAATAATATTTTGCTTATTATAAGATTTTATTTATTTAGTAAAAATGCGGAGATATATATGTTCAATTTTGCTCGAGGTTGAAACCTACCTGTTAATAATAATAACTAAACTTACATGTGCTTCAACTCGGTCTATATTTCTTGTACTGATGACTTTATCATTTCTACCATATGCCAAATATTTCTAACCCAAGTAAAGAGTAAAATTACTAAACTACGTTGCATTTTATTATGTCATTATGTATTAATTTCTTGATATTCTTTCGAAGTCATGTTTTTTTAATACTAATGATAATTTTAGCAATAAATAAGAAAATTGATTATTGATCCAACAAAAAATTTTCTTGAATCTTATACATGTGACGTGAAATAAAATTGACGCATGTGTTACGCAGATTCTATAACTCTTTGATTTCATGCGGTATATTAAGATCGAAATCTGTTCCAAAGAATAAAATAATGTATTAAAGAAATTAATAAAAATATTAGCGAATTACCTTCATTCTGGAACGAATGTATGATTTATCAAGAACTGTGGCACAGAAACACAAAATATTCGGCAGTTTTACTCATTTCTTGAACATTAAACATAAGCATTTGGAATTTCAAATTTCGAAAGAAGACATTTTATATATTGGTTTTAATAATGTCACGATTTGTTATTTATTATTAAATTCGCGCATTGTATAAAATGGATTCAAAAAAATATTCGCAAGCACATTTTTTTTCACAAATAATAAGCGCACTTTTTAAATAATAAACCAACGCAACTTGTGTAAGAAATTTGTATAAGCATATTTTTAATATGAGCACATTGTAAATATTTTACACAAAATATAATTTATTAATAAAATGTTGAAAATCTCAGCATGTATCAAATCTATCGTTGATTGCAGGTGGAAAATGAATGCATTGAATTTTCAATATTAAATACCGAATATGATATAGGTATCGATGAAAAATGGTGATAGAAACAGACTTCGATATTAGTATATACACGAAATCAATCAGAACCGAGTTTCTTGAAAGAAAAACTAAAGATTAGATTTTCACGTTAGCTGATTTTTCGAGAAACCAAAAGTGGAGCGGCTCATAAAAGAAATGCAATATGAAAAAAGAATGGCGAGATACGAATATCTTGCCATAGAGAGAACCTGGAAGACTAAAAGGTGAATTGTAATGATTTATCAATATCGATGATATCGAAATTTAAACGCATCTATCTTTAATTAACGATGCATTAATTTTTTATCCTTTTTTTAGTGTTGCTCTTATTATGACCGAATGGGGAGGTGGATGGAAGGGATATAAGAAGATAAGTACAAATGCTTTTAATTGTCTTTTATTAAAAAAAAATTATTTCACATTTTAACAGATGAACTAATACATTTTCTTAAGTATCACTAGAGAAATGCGCCCGCATATACATGCTCCGGAAAGAAGGCTATTTGATGCGGGAAATCGCAGCACCAGAACAAGTGGATCTGGCCTCCATCTACCGGATATGCAAAAAGAAGGAAGAGACTGGGAGTTTCGACGACAAACCAAAAACCGGTCATCCACCTATACTGATTTTAATATTTTGGCTAATACTACATATTTTCAAATAATCAAAATGTTATAAAACAGCTCTGATTATTTCATTAATATTATCATTTGAATAGCTTTAAATTATCTTTATATTTAGAAAATTATTAATTGATAAAGAATAGTAATTTTGAATTATTTATAATAATTTTATATATACCTCTTGTGAAATATACAATAGACTCAGTAGCTTCATAAATTATAATCCAATGTGTAGGAACATATGTTTTAAGCCATTATTAGTAATATTTTTACTTTTCATTATTTGAAATAATAACTAGTAAGTTAAACGAGATTTTTGAAGTAAGTTATTATAATATTTGCTTGTTTGACAAGACACTCAATGAATTGATGCTTAATAATACCTTTCAATATTAAATTTAAACAATGACTGATATAATGTAAATTAATAATTACTTATGATCAGTTCAGTTTTATAAATGAACTAGCAAGATTATATTTGTGTCAGAATCTGATACAATTGCAGCAATTCAATGTGGATCAATTTTTTCATTACACTTTTGATTTTCCAATATCCTATCTGACTTTCTGATGACATGTCATCAATCTGTGACATATAAAACAGCCAGAGCATTTTTACTTCAATCATAAGCAATGTGTGAACTAAATATTTGTTGCAGTATCTATTCTCTTGTCATTCGTCATATTCATTACAATTATGAGTATTCGATTCTATTTTTGAGTTCACTGTATAAAATACAAATTACTTGAAATGATAATAAACAATGATATCAATATAAATATTATGTTTATAACTACATTAACAATCACTTGACCAACCGATTGATGAGGATCTAACTGATAGGGTTAATAATTCAAATAGAATGAACTTATTCTGTATAAATTATCAATATACTGTAAATAGCCAATTATAAGATTTTAAAATGCTTATTAATAAAACCATACAAATGATGAAAAATATTTCGCATTAATTAATGAGCTTATGATTCAGACTTAAAAGCTAGTGAAGAAACATAGCTATCTCTAATGTTATAATCACTTGTTAAATTATTTTGATTATTATTTTCTGTTAAGCTGTTATGTGTTGCAGTATTATTATCAATATTTGGTTGTTTTTGTTTTCTTTTATAATTGTAAAATAAAAAGGCAATGAAACCTACAAGTATAATCACTAAAATCGGTCCAACTGTGGAAAAAATAATAATCTTTTTGTTATCATTATTAATAAAAGTTGGAGTTGGTGCGGGTGTCGTTGTTGAATTTGAGACTTGAGTTTCAAAGTTATCAACCCATGTATAATCTTTCAAGTCCAACACTCTGATAACTTTTCTATTAGGATTTTTAGTAAAAAAAACTCCTTAAATTTCAGAGAAAAAATCAATACATGTTTTAACTTTTAACAATACTGAATGACATGCAGTACTTTCTTACCGAAACATGCAATCATATAATTATTATATATGACAATTGTAGTACGAAACGATACATCGTCAATGCTAGACTCATTTTTAGTCACAATCATTGAAAATTTGAACGTTTGCAAGTCTAAGCTAATCAAATAATCAGGTGGAATACCTGAAGCATTTGACGTTAAGCCACCATATAGGATAATGCTTTGATTATTGGGTGCTATAACAGATTATTCATAAATAATTGAAATAATAATTAAAATATTTATTATTATTAAAATAGTTTCTTACCTAGAACGGCCGAGTGAACATAACGACCACTTATATACGAAATACTTGTATCACTTGTTGCTTTCTAGAAATTAATAATAGATTATCATGAAAAATATTTATAAATCATATCTGTTCACGGGCTCGCTTACTTTTATAGTCCATGGATTATTTATATCAAGTGTATCATATACCAAAATCTTAAAAAGAAATATTTTAAATATTGTACTGTATTTAACAAAAAGGAAATAATATAATACATGTAATACTTCGTAAATATCAACACATATACAGCCAGGGATGTTTGAAAAACAGCCACCAATAAAATAAATTTTGCCATCCTTAAAAGTTGCTGAATAACTCGATCTTTGGTCAGGAGCATCAGAAGGAAGAACTTGACTCCATGTTGAGTTAAAAGTGTCAAATATATACATGGTTTGATCATTTATATAAGATCCATTTTTTGCAACAGTTTTCCCACCCCAGATATAAAGTTTTCCTTTGTCATCAAAAATTGAATTATGATTGGAGCGTGGACCCGGTGAAATACTCCCAGCTCTAACAGGTGAGATTGAAAACGGATAAGATGTTACATCAATCTTATAAAAATCACTTACGAAAGTTCCTGTATTCCAGCTATTAAAATTGATTGGCTATTCAAATAGTTAGAATTAATAGATAATTAGATAGTTAGTAACCAAATATTCATTGTGTAATTATACCTACAATTAGCCCACCATAAGCATATATTAACGAAAGTCCACTTTTGTTAAGTGCACTAAAAGTAGTATAATCAAACATTGGTACATTGAATAGATCATTAATTTTAATGAAAGCTGGTGTTGATGTGGTCCAGTTTACAGAAAGGTCTAAGAAAAAAGCTTTTGTATTATTAATGCCAAAGTCATAACTATCAAAGAATATAATTTTGTTGTCGATAAATGTTCCAATTTCTGGCCGTGATAACTCGTTAGGCGGATAGGGTGACTGCGCATTTATTAATGAAATAAAGAAAATAAAATATGAACAAAATAAGAACAAATTTTTATAGTGATAGGTTATTAGTTTCATTATGAATTTTTTAAATAAAAATGTTAACTTAAACGTCGTCTGGTACATTTAATTTGAAACTTTTATGATTATATACTGTATAACAATCCAACTAAGAATTCTCTAAATTCGTAATCCATGTACAGCACAGTTACCGTCATCATTAAGGCAGTAGCTCACAAAGAAATAGATCACCAAAAAGTACAAGATCCGAATTACAAATAAATACATGCATTAATTTTTGTGATCCGTCAAAATAACCTAAATGTGAGGTAATACAATGATAGGTTTCTTTTTAAGGAAAATGTGGCAGATGTTAAAACTTCATACATGTACACCATACGCCAAATATTCCAAGTACCATTAAAAATGAATAAAATTATTAATATTTATTTAACACATTTCATTTCAATATAGATATTAATTTCTTGATAATCGTCATATTTTTATATAATATTACTGATAATTTTACCAACAAATATACAACTAACTTTTTATATAAGACAGTCAGCAAAAACTTTCTTATATTTATCGTTGTATTGAGAGTCACTTGTATTGACAAATATTTACGCGTGTAAATTCGAGATGCGAAATAAAATTAACGCCAAATTTACATGCGCATACACATGCACATGTACATGTATGGCAATTTTTACATGCATAACGTGACTGCAATATTCTTTGTGTTTTTTCCTTTTTTTGTCTTAATTAAGACAAATTTGGAAAGATACGTTACTTGTGGAACTAATTTTTGAATAATGAATAGCTGTAGCGGTAGCAAATAAAAATACAATTAAAATTTTCTCCTTATTCTCTTTTTTGAAAGTTTATACATGTACATGTAGATTTATTCCATAATGTCAAAAAAAATGTTTGACATAAAGATGAAATTATTATTTAAAATTGAATTTTATGCAAGATAATTAAACTTATAAGTAGGGCGGAAGTAATTTTAAATATTTAGATGTACAGCCCCGGGGAGTTATCGGTTATTGCAAAAATTTCTAATTGTAAGATTAGTACATGTACATGTATATCGATAAACCAGACCAGTTTTGACCAGTTTTTATTGTGAACAAACAAACCGTGATATGATTACATAATGTATAAAAACGATTATGCCGTTATTGAACACGATATTGGGATTTTCGTCATTCGGCATGCCGTTCATTCGTTTGAATTGTCGGGATTGTGTTTGTTGAGATATTGAACGTCGCCGGTTTGTATATGCTTTTGTGGGAAGTTTTATACGAACGCGAACAAAATTCATATCGTTATGAACGCATAATCGCTTCAGAAGTTAACGTTACTATTAATAAAATTCGTCGTTTATAGATGGCAATAACATAGGTATCGTTTTTTATTTTGATGTGGGAATAAATATTCATTGTAACTGAAATTTTATCGCTCTTCATATATCGGATAGTTAAGAGAAGTTAGTTTTTGTTAAAGTTGTGAACGAAATCTCAGCATTTGGCTAATGAGTATAAATCCGTTGTAATCAACAAGTTAAATAGAATAAACTTATGTTTTGCATTTCTATGATAAGAAGGAGAATTTAGTTAGTATGTAACTATAAGTAATATAGTACAGTGGCGACCAAAAGTAATGACTCAGGGGCTAAATTTACTAATAAAATATAGTGAAAATTGAAATTTTCTCTCTATATTAAAATTTATAATTTTAATAAGAAAT
>CAJVPS010001358.1:0-15999 GCA_910591765.1 Ambispora leptoticha | reverse complement strand
ATATTATATTGATTTTTGATTTATTTGATATTATTTTAAGAGTAAAAGATCTCTACTATAAATAAGTTATACTTTTTATTTATTATTTTTGAGAGTAGAAGATCTCTATTATAAATAAGTCATATCTTTTATTTGTTTAGTTATTTAGTTTTCATATTATAGTTTTTATCTTTACCTTAGTTACAACCTTCTTTGATTAATAACTTGCTATTTAATTGATTTAAATCTTAAATTATATCAATTACTAGTAGCTTTACTTAGTTAATCTTTATAATTTCTTTGATTTATTTATTTATTTTATTATTCTTTTTAAGATAATATTTATAGATATTAGTACAGTTCTTAGAAATCTTTATTATTATTGAAAGTTATAATCTAATTTCCCTCTCTTTACTCTTTAATTATTTCAATCTCTTCCAATCCTATATCATTAAAATGAATTCAAGTAAAACTTCACTTATTAATTTACTATAATATTATTATAAATTTTATAGCTCAATTATTTATTATTAAATTTAAATATAATATTATAGTTATATTTATAAATAAACTATCTAAAAAAATATACTTTATTTCTATTATTATAATAGTAATTATATCTGATATTATAAAGATATTTTTAAAAATATCTTTAAACTATATAACTTATTTATAATTATAATATCAGATAGAAATACTAAATTTACAAGTCACTTTTAAAAGTTACTTTTTAAATAATTAAATATAAAATTTATTATATTACAAACTATACTTATAAAGATAAATTTTATCAGAAATATAGTCTATAATAAGTTTTGAGAATAAAGACTGAATTATTTATAAAGATAAAAAGAATTATAATTATTTTAAAGATTTCTAATTATCAATATTTACAAGTATTATATCAATACAAAGTAAAAATAAAATAAATGAAAAAATAAAATTATAATCATGAAAACTAAACTAAAAGTAGATATCAAAAACTAAAGTAATAAATACTATATTAAAAATAAAAGATTTAGTATATTAACTAAACTCTCTAACAATATTTTTTTAACTGTTAGGTAAATAAAGGATATATATCAAAACAAAATAAAGCTTTTATATGTGAAAAAGCTTACAAGAATCTTTTAAATCAAATAAATATACTTGACTTATTTTAAGTAAAGAGCATTCACTATTTATATTTTTCAAACAAGAAAAATATATAAATAATCAAAATATAATCTATTATAATAGAAAAGATAAATGAAAGTAAAATATCAAGATAAAAATTAAAGAAAAATTATAAGATAAATATAACTCAAGTATTTTCAAAGATAGTTAAATTATTATTATTCAAGTATATTTATTTCACATCTGAAAGTAAAAATATTTATATATTTTTGAGATTTTACAAATTTCTATCTAAACTTGTTTTCTATTTTAGTATATAATTACAAGTTTTATAGTAAAAGATCAATAAATAAATAAGTAAAATAAAGAGATAAGATATATATGATAAGTTAAATAATAATATAAATAATGAAATAATATGAAAAGATAAGATAAATATTCTAAAAAAAGATAATAAGAAAATAAATTAAATTTATTATTGAACTATTTCTAAATTATTATTAAACTATCTGTGAATTGTTATTGACTTTTGAACTAATTATTTATTTATAATCTTGAAGTATTACTAAAATATTACAAGAATATTGCAAAAATATTATTAAATTATAATTGAATTCATAACTGATATATTAATTATATTATTTGAAATCATATATCTTCTAAAGATCTATTAATTAGTCAAAAATTTCAAATTTGAAAAATTATGAAATTAAAGAAATTTATGTTACTATAATAATATTTAGTTTCTTTAAATAAGATTGAGTTCCAGCAAGTCTAATTAAATTCTTTTTAAAATTTCTTTGATTTCTTTATTTCTTATATGTACAAAATTATTATAAGTAATTTGTTAAAAGTTATATACTTTTTTAAGTTCATATTTTAATAATAACTAATAAATTTATTTTTCAAGAAAAAAATATCTTCTGATTAAAATTACTTCTTTTAATTGAGTTAATTCTCTTTATAGTTTCATTAATTTTCTTGAGTATTATCTTGGTATTTCTTTTAGTAATTATCTAAAGTAATAATATTTAATGAATTATGATTTATCAGATTAATTATTATGATTTTTAAAGAGATCATTAAAAATTATTTGAACTCTTATCTTTTAGCTTTACTTAGATCAAAATTAATAAGTAATATTTATTATAATTATTATTCTTAATATCTCAGTATTAATGATATCTATAAATTATTTTACTCTAGTACTATTGATAATATCTATAAATTATTTTACTCTGGTACTATCTTGTAAATTATTTATTTATAATTAGTTCTGATTCTTGAGATATTTTCAAAACTATACTAATATTAAGTTATCTTTCAATAATAAAATTATAAATAACTTTCTGATTATTATTATTAAGTATTAACTGATCTTTATGAATTAATAAAGTTTTACTAAATTTGTTATCTTTCAATTATTAATGAAGAGTTAAATATTTTAAATAAAATTAAAATTATTAAAAAAAGTATTTATCTTTAAAGAGTTAAATACTAATCAAGAAATTTAAGCTAAATAATAAGAGTATTAAAGTAATAAAAAGTAAGAAAAATTCAAAGAAAATATTAAAATAAAAGTTTTATATTTATAAAATAAAATTTTTAATAAGTGATTAGTATATATATATATATATACAGGGGGGTATAAAAAGTATTGGACATTTTTGTGATGCATTTTATAACATAACTAACTTATAAATTTTTTTGTTTATATATCAATATTAAAAGCACAGGTTAATATTTTGTTTGACCACCATTTGTCTTAAGAATGGCTTGAACATGACGTGGCATAGACTTGATCAAATTACGATAATAATTTATGGGTATCACATCCCATTTCTCCTTAACCCATTGTTCCAATTGCATAATGTTTGAGGACTGTGAATCACATTGACAAATTTTAACTTTAATATGTGACCAAAGATTCTCTATTAGAATAATATCAGAGCTTTGTGCTGGCCAAGGGAGTAACTCGATATTTGAGAAGATGAAAAAAGAATGTGTGACTTTTGCGGTATGGGTCAGCGCATTGTCTTCCTGAAAAAAAATTTTTTTTTTTACTTTTCTTACATGAAGTTTAACCATAGAAATTGCGTAATTTGTCAAGATCTCACGGTGTATAACTCTAGTAATATGACCATTCAAGGGAACTATGGAACCCAAACCAACTCAAGAGAAACACCCCCAAAATATGCAACCAAAGCTTTTTCTAACCGTGGTTGCAATGCAATCCTCATGAAATTCTTCTGAAGGTTCACATCACACACATCCAAAACCTGTAGTTCTAAACTGTGTATATATAGACTCATCTGATCAAATAACATGTTTGAAATCCTCTACTGTCCAATTTTCGTAAGTACAGGCCCACTCCAAGCATTTTTCTTTATTTTTTTCAGAAATTAACAGTTTGAGATGAGAAATGCATGAATGAAGTCCTTCTTGAGCTAACTTATTTCAAATAGTTTATGTAGAAACAGTTTTATTGGTTTCTTTAATAAAGTTTGATCATATTTGTGAAAGAGTTTGATGGTGGACTTCTTTATTTGCAATTACTAAATGTTTAAGAAGTTCGCATGAATTTTTGTCAAGAGTTCGTGATCAGCCCATTCATTTTTTAGAAGATTTTTTTTGATTAAATGACTCCCATACACATATTACAGAAGAACAAGAATAACTAATAATGGCAGAGATCTCACTATTCGTATGCCCCAACTTTTTTGCTGTGATAATTCCTTCTTTTTGGTATTCAGAAAGTTCTTTTTTGGGGCACATTTTGATGTGGTAAATCTTTTCATGATGATAATGTTTGGTGTTTTTTGTGTGCCTATGTGACCTGCCATTATGTTCTACAGTGACATGATTTAAGTTAATTATAAATTATAAATAAATATTTTAAAAAAAAAAGTATGACTTAAAATAGTAAGGGTGTCACGATACATGTTCTTTTTATATTATATCAAGTGTCCAATACTTTTTATATCCCCCTGTATATATTATTAAATAAGATTTATATAAAACTAAAAGATAAATAAATAAATATTATAAAATTAAAAATCTATTTTTCATTTTCTTCTTCTATTATTAATATTTTTATGTGTTTAATAATCATTCTTAACTCAAAATAATTATTTTTACTATAATAACTTTTCAGTTAAATATCATTAAAAGTTTTATGTAATAATTAGTTATATTAATTTCTTAGTTTATAAGCTTTATTATCAAGAGTTTCATGAATATAAAATTATTCTATATTCTATTATAACTGAAATTTATTTTTATAAGTAATATATTATTTCATATTATATATTAATATTAATTTTGAATTATATAATTCTTTGTAATTTTGAGTTATATTTTTTTTTATTTATTATTATTATTATCTTTTGATTTAATTTTATATTATATTAATATTCTTTAATAAATAATAAATTAAAGAAAATATTCAGTCTAATATTTTATTTTTTTTATTTTCAGTTTCTTTTATTGATGATAAATATTTTAAATTAATAGATAATTAGGCATTTCTTTTATAACTCAAGAAGAAAAATTTATATTTAATAATATTATTTCAAAGTATTTTATATATAAATAATGCTAATAATATATATACATCCTATTATTTATCTAATATAATATAATATTTCTAATGTATTCTATATAAAGTTCTATTAAATTATTTTATTATTTTATTAATTTGTGAATGATATGATAATGAAAATTTATATTTAATTTCAAATTAAATGGTGAGTTCTTCAATTACTTGAGTTATAAATTCAGTTTTTTAATTAGATTATAATTTTTTTAGATATTCATATTTACAAATTATTTCTTCAAAAATAAATTTGATAATAGTAATAACTTTTTTATTTGAATTATTTTTACTTCAGGTTATTTTATAAGTAAAACTATTATTATAGTAATATATTAATTTTTCTTCTTAATTACTTTGCAAGAATTAATAAGATTGATTATAATTCTATTAAAAAACTATCTAATTTTAATAGGATATAGGAGTTATTTTATAATTTATTCATTAGTTCTTTGACAAGTTTTACAAGATCTAATAAAGTTTTTTATATTTGTTTTTATTTCATTTTATTAATATCTAATAATTATTAGTTGATAAGTTTTATTAAATTTAAAGTGTTCAGCAAGTAAATCTGAATATATACTAGTCATTACTACTTCAATTTTATTTTCTTTCAATACTTGAAATAATATGATAGATTTTTTTCTTCTATTTTTTTTATAAAGTACTTTATTAATTATTAAAAAGTACTTTAATTATTAATAAATTTTTTATTATTATTCTTCAGTATATCCTATAGGATAACTTTCATTTTTCAAGTATTTCATTAAGCTATAATATGTAATTAAATCTATTATATTAAGTTAATCAAATTTGAATAATTCATTTAATTAGTTATTTAATAAAAATTATTCTAAATATTTATTGATTAGATGAGATTGATATTTTACTTCTGTAAATATATTCTTAAAAGAATATTTATATTTTGATTAGTTTTTCTAGCTCTATAAATAATAATAAAGTTATATTATATTATGATTATTATTCATCTTGAGATTTAGAATTTAAAATTAACTTATTTAGTGAATAGCTATCAAAATATATTATGATTAGTAATGATTTTGAAAAGAGATTCAAGAAGATAATATTAAAATTATCTAACAGTTCAGATTATAGTCAGAGTTTCTTTTTTAGTGATATTATAATTCTTTTCTGCTGGCTTGAGTGAAATATTTACATAAACTACTATTCATTTTCTTTTTTTATCATCTTTTTAAGATAATACTACATCAAGTTTAAAGTTAGAAACATCAGTATAGAGATAGAATTTCTTTGTAAAGTTAGAATAGATTAAAATTAAAGTAGAAATAAATTTTTCTTTCAAATTCTGAAATATATTTTCTTGGTTTACAATTCAAATAAAAATAATATTATTCTTTAAAAGTTTAAATAAAGATGCTACTATCTGTAAGAATTCTTTGACAAATTTTCTGTAATATTCAGCTAGTTCTAAGAATGATCTAAGCTTTTTGATATTTATTGATATTAGAAATTCTTGAATTTATTAAATAGTTGAAGGATTAGGTAATATTTTATCTTAAGTTATGATATATTCTAGAAAGGATAAGTTATTTCAAGTTATATTTCTCTAAGTTAAATTTTAATCTAGCTTTTCTAATTTATTAAAAAACTTTTTGTAAATATTCTAGATATTCTTCTCAAGTTTTTGAGTATATATTTATATTATTAATATAAATCATGACAAATTTCTAATTATAATCTTTAAGTATATTATCCATAACTTATTGAAAAGTTGCAGATATATTACAGAGTTCAAAGATATAACTTTGAATTTATATAATTTTTCTCTTGAAATAAATACTATCTTTTCTATATTGAATAGTTCTATTTTAATTTATCAGTAATCAGAGATAAGATTCATAGATAAAAATTATTTTACATCTTCAAGATTATTTATTATTTTATCAATTCATGATAAAGAGTAAGTATTTTTCTTGATAAGTATATTAAGTTTTTTGTAATTAATACAAAATTATTTCTTGCTATTTTTCTTTACTATTACTATAATAGATAAGATCCAGAAGCTATTAGATTTTTGAATGATATCTGCATTTAGTATTTATTAGATTTTATTATAAATAAATTCTTGATCAGAATAATTACTCTGTAAGCCTTTTGATAAATAGGCTTTTTATTTCTAGTATTAATTAAGTATTAAATAATATTAGTTCATCCAAGTTTATTTAGATCTGATGTAAAAATATCTTTGTAAGTTTATAATAAGTTATATAAAGTATCTTATTATCTAGTAATCAATTCTCTTTATTTAATTACTTTTTTAATTTCTTCTTTATCTAGAAAATATATTTCTATTTTGTTCTTTCTAATTAATTCAAATTCTTGGATTTTATAAAATAATTCTTCTAATTCTTTTTTAATATTTATAAGATTTATTTCTTTAATTAAAGTGAGTTATAAAAAGATTATTTAGGTAATTTATTTATTAGATTAAATTTTATAAGATTTATTTGAATTATTGTATAATAAAACTCTAATATTTTCAGTATATTTAGTATTAATAATTTCTTCTTTAATTTTTATTTCTTTCTTGACTAGTGATGATCAAAATATTAACTAATAAACAATTCTTATAGGAACTTTAATTATCAGATAAAAATCAATCATAATAATTTAATAAGGTTAAATTAGGATTTCTTCTTCTTCAGGATATCTAAGATCAAAGCTTATATTATATTCATAGGCTTATTCAAATATTTATATTTTTTTTATTTTCATTATTATAGATCTTAATTATTAAATTTACTAATTATTCTTCAAGTTTTTCTTCTTCTTCTACTTTATCTTTATATTCTATAGATACTGTATAATATTTATTTAGAATTTTTTTAATTGAATTATAATTACTATCTTTAGCTTTCTTTTCTTTTTCTAGTTCTAAATATTTTTCTTTTAGTAACTTTTCAATCTATTTAAATTATATATAATTATTATAAGTATTAAAATTACAAGAAATCAAACATTTATTATAGAGTTTCATATTAATATATTTCAATTGAGCAAGTTATTTTCTTTAGGAAGAAGATAGTTATTAATAGATAATTAGAAAGATTTCTTGGACTAATACTTCATCAAAGTTATTATAAGTAATATATTATATCTCTTTTTCTTTATTATATTTAGTGATATATTAGACAAGTATTACTTTTTCAATTTTATTGCATTATTGATAAATATTTAATAGATTATTATCACTTCTTAATTTTTTAATAATATCATTATTTTTTTATTAATTATTATGATTAAATATATATATATATATTGCTTAGTATAATTGCAGAAATAGTTTATTTCATTATATTTTCAGATTACTTCAAGAAAGTATTTAGCTTTATCTCAAAGTCCATAATAATCACAAGCAGGTAAATTAAGTTATTACTAGATAAAGCAATTAGAATAATATTACTTGTCAATTTTATTTTCATCTCAAGTTTCTGAAATAGTTTCATTATCTACAAAGTATTTATAATATATACTCTTATTATTAATTTAGTTAATTAATATTTTTAATTAGATTTCTTTTTAATAATTCTTTTATAATTTTACTTATTCTTATTTATTATTATTTATATTATTACTTATTATATTTATAATTATTAAATTATAATTAGTTATCTTCTGAAGATATAAATTAAATTAATTAATTTATTTAATTATATATATTTTAAAAATAAAATTATTATTAATTTATTCATTTTTTATATTTATTTCTTATAAATAAGTTTTATTTATTCTGTAAAATAATTTCAGATCTGAATATTATTTAAATAATAAAATTATAAGTTTATAAATTAAAACTATTCATATTACATTTTATCTTATTTATAATTATTAATCTTATAGTAATAGCAAATAGAGTTCAAAATTATTATATATACAAAGTAATATATTAGTTATAATAAAAATTATATTATATAATATAAAGAATTTAAAAATTTGCAAGAGTTATTATTATATATATATATTTTAACTAATTAATTTATATGAATATTATAATATTAAGCTAAAATTTAAGTATTAATATAATTTATATAAATTTATAATAATAATAAAACAAGAGTAAAATATTATAATTATTATATAATAAATAAAATTTTATTTAAATAAATAAATATTATTTTAGTATATTTTAAATTACCTTCTCTAATATAAATAATTTATATTTTACCAATTCTATTTCTTTATTATTATCAGAAGAAATATTATTTTTTAATTTTTTCTTTAAATTTTATAAACTTTCAAGTAAAAATTGAATATATTAATTAATTTTATCTTGTAAAAATGCAAAATAATATAAATACTTAAAATTATTACTAACATAGTAGAATTCATAATAAGAGTGACTACAAGCTAGAATTCTAATCAAATTTAAATTAATAAGAAAAAAACAAGATAATTAATTAAATCATAATAATAAAATAGATTAGATTTATATAAAGTATTAAAATTCAAAGAAAGATGAGATAAATATGCTTCTAGTATTTTTATTATAATTAAAAAAATAGATTTTTTAGATTTTTCTTTTGTCTTTTCTTTTTTTTCAAAGATAAATCTATGATAGATAATAAAAATATTATAATAATTTATAATAATATATATATATATATATATATTTCAGAAAAATAATGCAAAAGAAAATATATATATTTTTTTATTAAATTAGAAATATCTTATATAGAATATTCATATACTATCTATATAAAACTATAAACAAAATTTTTCTTAAATCTATTATTATTCAGATATAATTGATTAATATAATGATTATAATTAATAATCTGCTTAATTTTGATATATTTCTAAATACTTTTATATAAAAAACTATAGAATATTTTAATAATTATATCTGAAAACTTGGAAAATTCAGTCTTAATTATTTCAATGATTAGTTAATTTTTAATAGAAATATTAGAAAAAAATATTATAATATCTTTATATAGTTTTTATAACTAAATCTAAAAATAATATTTAAATATAAAAGTAAGCTTCAAGATAATTATTAAAATCTCCAGATCTAAAAAATATCACATAAATATTTAAAATAAAAAGAATTATATTATTAAGAAGATTCTTGAGAACAAAATACTAATATCTTTATATAGAGATTCAAATTTTTTTTCAATCATTTTTAAAATTTCTTGTCAAATATTATGAAAAATCTTTAAAAGAAAATTAATATATTATAGCTTGAGAGTTTAAGTGAAAGACTTTTATATACTTATATATTTTTATAAAAAAAGATCAATATTAAAGAAAAACTAATTCTTAGCTATTTAATAAAATATAAAAAGATCTTATAATTAAAAAAAAGATAAAATATTATTAGTAATATTAAATAAGTCTTTATAAATTAAATAGTATAATATTATTATTCTAAGATAAATTTGTCCAGATCAGTCAATAACAAGAAAAATCATATATCCTTTTTTAATATATTATTATATAGATAGAATACTTATAATAGTATTAATAGCTTTAATATATTTATTTATTATATAAAGTTAATTTTCTTGTAAATTTATAAAAATAATATTTTTCATCAAATAATTATAATATTTCTTTTATAACTGGATATTATAACTATATAATTAACTTTTTTAACCTTATACTATTATTGATTATATAAAATCTTTAATATTAATTATATAAAAGATTATAAGATATTATAAATTAATTATTTATATTAAATTTAATTAAATTAATATTAATTAATAAAGAGTTATATATATTTTCTTAAGAAATAATTATCTGATTAATAATTAGATTTATTAATATTATAATCAAATATATTATTATAGATGTAATAATTATATTAGATATTCATAAGATATAAAGACTATAATAATTATTTATATTCAATACTATTATTTTTTTTATATATTTAATAAGTATTAAATTGATAACTTTAGCATATTTTTCAGATATATTAATCTTATATTATATAATTAAACAAGATGTAATAGCTATATTCAATTTTACAAGTATATTTATAGTAATATTAAAAATACTAGTCAAATTTAAATATAAAGATAAATCACTTTTAATATTATTTACAAACTTATTTCTTATTTCATAAAGAAAATAATATATGAATAGAAATTACTTTTTCATTCATATTTTTATTTCTTTATTTTTTAATTATAAATTTGATAAAAGATACAACTTATCAAAAAATTTTTTAATCTTGTATTCATAATTATTCAAAATTTATCAAATAAATATATTAGTAATTCTTTCTCTTTATAATTATATAAAATTTTTATTAATATTTCTATTGCTTTAGAAAAAGATAAATAAAAATCATAAAATTTATTAATCTTATTAATTTTAGATTATTTCAGATTAATAACTTCTAGCTTATTAGTTTTAGATCATTTTATATATTCTTGAAATTTAGCTAATCTATTAATTATGATTTTATTATAATAATTCGGATAAATCATATTATCTGCTTGAAGATAAGAAGATAAAGTATTATTAGTTTGTTATTTCTTAATTAAGTTTCCAATTATTACTTTTCAGTTAGTCAATTTTTTTATATATGACAATTATATATAATTCTGTTAATAATATTTTTGTCTTCTAAAAAAAGTTAGTCAAATTATAAATTATTTTGAGATTATTTTTTTCAGTAAATATTAATATTTGTTTAAGAATATAATTTTTTATATTATCAAATAAAAATATAGATTATTTTAAATTTATATATCATCATATTACAAATAGTAATATAACTAATAAATCTAATCAAGCAATTGAGTTTTGATTAATAAATATTAAATAAAAGTTAAATAACCTATAATATATATTTTTATTATTATATTTAATAATTTATGTATATTAATTATATTAATATATTTATAATTTTTTGAATATAAAAATAAATATTTATTAAACTCATATAAATCTTAAAGAAATATTTTTTAATTAAAAAAAATTATTTATTGAGATAGCATAGGATATCTACTTTTAACTGACTTATAAAAAATCTTATAACTTTTGAATAAATAATTAAAATAAAAAATTTTCTTACAAATTGATAGAACTTTAGTAAAGTTATAATTCTATAAGAATATTTTTTTATTTTAATTTTTTTTAAGAAGTTATAACACATCAAACTTTTTAATTTTTATAATAAAGTCAGAAAATTAACATGGAGATATATTAATTTTGCACATAATTTTATTATATGTTTACAATTTTATTAATCAGAATTAATTATATTAATTATAATTTAGACTAATATTATTATAATATTAATTTTGACTATATACAGTAATAATACATATTTTTTATAAGTATTTGGTAATACTGTATACTTTGAAAAGCATATATTTTAAAGGAATTATTTTATTATACTAAGGAAAGTTATTTTATTAGATTGAGATGATTATTTTATTATTGAAAGATTTATTTAATTATTTTAAGGATGTCATTCTCTTATTATATTAAGATTTTCAAAGCTTAAAAGATATCAATAGGAAAGAGCATTTATAGTTCACTCAGTCTGGCTAATATGTATAAAATTCTTCCTTGTTCTTGATTTTCTTCATAATTCTCTTTCTTTTATTAATCTATTTATAACTTATTCTTATTCCAAAAATCTAATTGATTTATCTATAGCTTACTCTTATTCTGAGAATCTAAGTGATCTATCTATAGCTTACTCTTATCCTGAGAATCTAGTTAACTTGTCTATAGCTTACTCTTATTTCAAGAATCTAGTTGATTTGAGTAAAAAATACTTAAATATTATCACTTCTTCAAATATTTTCTCTCTTAAGAATCTTGTTAATCTTGACTCAAATGAAAAATATGAAAATATCAGTTCTAAAGATAATAATCTTGAAGATAATAATTTTAAAAATAATTTCTAAGAGAATAACAATAAGTTAAATAATATTAAGACAAATAGAAATTTTATAATTAATTGACTTTTTGTAATAGTAGTAGTAAGCTTTGAAAAAAAGAGTCTTTAATTATTTATATTAGCAATTCAAAATAGATATAGCAAAGAAAAAATAAAAAATTAAGAAAAATAGCAATAAAAAATTTAAAAATTTCATAATTCTTCTATATTACTAGTAAAGATATCAGAAATAATAATAGTATTAAATCAGAGTTAACCAAAAATAAAAATATATACAAGATGATTAAATTTGTAAATAGAGTAATACTTAATAAAATACTTTCTAAAACTCAAATTGCTTGTTATATGACAGTTTTTTATTTTTTCTAATTATGACTTAATAACAAAAAGAAAATTAAGATAGTGAAAATGATTTTAGAAATAGTCAATAGTAGATTATAGCTTGTAAAATATATAAAAAAGTAGACAAATATCTGTATAAAAGAGAAATTAATTTAGCTAATTACTTGAGAAAGATTTCTCTTCAAAAGTCTACTTTATGATAAGCTAATTTCTTTCTAATTAGCTACTTATCTATACATCCAGAAGTTCAAGATGAATCTAATAATGATCAAAAAATATTTTGAGCAATATATTCTTTTCCAGTTAAATATTAAATTTATTTAACATATCTCAATCCAAACTGTTTATTAATAGGTACATAAACTTGATTTTTAGTATAAATATCTTCAAAAAGATATCTATACAGATAGATATAAATGACCTGATATTATTATTTATTATCAAATTTTTCTTCAAGAGATTGCTGAACTTGATCAATTTATATTCAAGTGACTTGATAAAATTACAAGATAAGAACTTTCTTGTATTTAAATAATAATAAAAAAGAGCATGTATAAATAACTTATGATAAATTAACCTTTTATACTTATAATGAAAAATCATATATTATGTGAAATTCTGAAGAAGAATAGCCATTACAAAAAAAAAGAATTGGATCTTGATGTATACATAAGTAATTTTTTAATAGAAATAATAAAACTACTTAAAGATGAATAGAAAGAGATATACATAATAATAATACTTAATGCTAACTAAGACAAATTTTAAGACTTCAAAAAACTCTTTAAATAAGTTATATAGGTAATAAATAATTTTAAATAAATATATCTAGGTAATATGAATATATTTGTCTTTGATAATACTACTTCTTATATAGCTTTTACTGAAGATGCTCTTGTAACTTTGAAAATGAATCTTAGTCTTGGAGAATTAGTTTCAAAAATACAAGATACAATATGGAGAGATAGCTATTAATTAAGAAGATTATTTTATTTATAACAAAAAGATAAAATTTAATATTAGCTTGTATAGTCAGTCTAAAGAAATCTAATAGATTCTTAGTAAAAGAGGAATATGACAAGAGGAAATAGTACTAGAATACACTTTATATAAAAGAAAAAAGACAGATTCTAATATTATTGATTGTTTTGTATATTTTTTAATGATTAATTAGCTAAATTTTCTTATATAGCATGATCAGATTCAACAAGAAATTGAATCTCATAAATATAAGATAATTTTATTATCTTTAATTATTCTTTCTTAATTAGTCTAATCTTGATAATATTATTCATTCTTAAATTATATTCTACTCTAAGTTTTATTCTAAATTTAACTATATTGAAATATATTAGAGAGTGATCAAGTATACTCAATCTCATTATGAGTACTTATTATTAAAAATCAGAGAAATAGTCTCTCAAGTATTTGATTTCATTTTTATAAAGAGAATTCATTCTTTTATTAGACTGTCATTTAGATAGATGGATACTTATCATTTTTAACTAAAAAAGTAGTAAAATATGTGATCAGAAAGTATAAGAGACATAGATCAATTAATGAAGAGATTATGAATCAGATTAATAAGTTATTAAATTGATAAAGAAAAGTAAATATAATAAAAAATAAAAAGTATATTTTGCTATATTTAATCAATAAATATTAAGAATATACATTATAATGACAAATATTTTTGTTTTTTAATATAGTTATTTCTATTTTACTATGAGAGATATTCTTTATTTATTTTGTCTATATATAAACTAGCAAGTATTAATTAAATAGTATAATAATTTAACTTCTGTTAGTCTTATTATAAAAATTAGTATTAATTTATTATTGATTGTATAATTGATTATATTATTATATAATATTAGGATTAGGATTAAAATTTGATATTTTATATAATAAATTAAATATCTTATATTATTCTCACTATAATACAAATAAAAAGAAGATGTGATATAAAAATATATAACTAACTTTAATATAATATTATTTAAAAATCATCTAGCTCTTGAGTTTTTTTCTTATCAATAGTAATATTCTTATTCTTAACAGATTTTATAGTAGTTTTAGCATGTATATTAATAATTTTCAAGTATTTATAAACTAAATTTACAGATAATTTTATATTTTTAAGAATATTTTTATTTTTAGTAAAGCTAGAATCATAGAAATAATATTTTTTTATCAGTAGTTTGTAAAGACTTTCAATTTTAATATTGTATAATTATCAGATTCTTTTGTTAACTTTTAATTCTTGACTATTTAAATGATATTTTTTTGTTTTATCATATAATATGAAGTGTTTTTGTTATGGAGAGTCTTTTATCATATCTACTAGTTATTGTACTTTATTTTATATATAATTATAATTATATTAATTTATCTTATTTTAATTTATCTCTCCTACTTAGTTATTATTTTCTATCAATCTTTATAAAATATATTATTTATCATGAGATTTTATTTTTCAAAAAGATTTATATATATTCATATGTATAATATATATAAAAGAATATCTTGCTATTTTTTAATAGATTATCTTTACAATTTTTATAGTTATATATTTATCTAGTTTAATAGTTAGTAATGAATATAAAAAGAAGAAAAAAAATATATATATTTTTTCACAAAGAAAAAGAAGTAAAGATAACATATTTTTCTCTTTTTTTATCTTTAAGAAAGGAAAATAATATGTTTTTTCTCTTTCTTCACTTTTTAAAAAAGAAAGAAAAATAATATATTTTTTCTCTTTTTTTATCTTTTATAGAAGAAAGAAAAATAATATATTTTTTCTCTTCTTTCATCTTTTCTTTTCAAGAAAATATACTAAAATTTTTCTCTTTTATTTTTCTTTATTTTTATATAACTAATAAAATATTATATAGATATAAAGTCTCTTATATGAAAATTTATATCTTTAATATTATCTGATATTTAAAATCTAAATAAATAAAAATATTGAAAAAAAATATTTTTAATAATAATAATAATAATAATAATAATAATAATAATAATAATAATAATAATAATAATTATTATTATTATTATTATT
>CAJVPS010001357.1:0-16003 GCA_910591765.1 Ambispora leptoticha | reverse complement strand
GCGCTTGTCCGACCGCTTTGGCTAACATTCCTATGCACTGAAATATCGGTGCTTCATTTCCAACTCGATTTCTCCTGTAATTAAAATTATTAATAAAAATTCACGATATCCAAAAATTTATATGATATGGATTGTAGTAAATACCCTTTTAATGAGAGCCCTTCTTTCACACTACTCAATATAGAGTCGAGATAAGGTCCCATATTGCTGCCAACAGCACACGCGACTTGACCAATTGCAGTAAAGGCTAATAAAAATATTACAAAATTAATTTAAAAATTTTATTTTTAAAATCAAAATATAAAGAATATTAACGATCTCTTACACATTGAGCGATCTCGATCTTTTTTTAATTGGTTAAGTAGATGTGTCATACATTTTGGAAGGTAAGCTGCTATGAATTCCGTTGAATTGAAGTTAGCAAGATCCGGTATTAAGGATATAACCGTACGCCGTATAAGTCCATCTCGATTGTCTTTAAGTCGCAGAACAGAATCGCATACTAGTTTATATCGTTCTACTATATACTATAAACAAACTAATTAGAGACAATTGGCGAAGAGAACTAAAAAAAATATATGTATATATAATATTAGATCAATTAATTTTCATCTTACTGGTTTTGCATGTTGTAATAATTCACGATAGACTAGTAGTGACCCATGAATTTGATCAATGTTATTCGATTTCAGTCCTTTGAAAGCTTCATCATATATCTTTCGATACCATTCCATTCTCATACTGCTTTCTCGTTCATATATAATTTGTAAACAAGCGCTCAACGCCTCAGCTGAGGCTTCTCTTATAACCACTTTTTGATCACGAAGACCAATCCATATCAGATCAAGAATTTGTGGTACATGAGTATATATTAAGGTGGGGGCATTTCGAGCCAATTCTCGTAATACAAGTGCAGCTGCATAGCGTCTTGTTTCATGTCTATCTCCTTTTACATGTTAAAAAATATAAAGTTTAAACATTGTTTTTAATTTTGATCTTTTAGAATTTAATTTATTAAAATTACCCTGTAAAAATTCTAATGCAGAATTTACTTCGTTTTGTACAAATAATGCTGTAATAGCACCACCTGGCACTGCCAATCGACCTACAATAACAAAAACCGATTTGAGAAATTAACAATATTTATCAATTTCAATAATTTCCATGATGAAATTATAAGTCACCTCACCCAATGCCCGTGCTGCCAATATCATAGTTTGAGCATCAGCGCCTGGCAATACCATTTTCAGGTAATTTGTAAAGCGTGCTAGAGTTGTGGTTTCAATATTGTTGTTGATGAGCGCATCTGCGATTTCATAGAAAATTGAAATTAAAAATTCATATCTATTAAAAATACAATAAGCAAAAACGTTCATTTCTATAAATCTTTGATGCAAGGACACCATACCGATAGCGAGAATTCCACCAATCTTATCGGGCACGTCTCCTTGCATCATTTCAAATATTCGTTTGTTAGCCTCATTCAAAACACTTGGTTGGCCTTCGACCTGATTTACAGAAATAATAAGTAAATTTAGTTAGAAATCTTTTATTTAGCTATGCATTTCAGAAAAAATATAACTTTTTTTCGTATAATTTTCTTTACGATCCTTACCAATACTTTTAGATCGTTGGCGGCTTTTTTCTGTATCAATGGGTCTCTTCAAGAATGCACATAAACAAGTATTAGATTCACAATATGTATCATAATTAATTCATTCTATAGCCTTTTAATTTACTTGTTCTTGAGTCGTGCTGTAATGTCGTCCATGTTCTTTAGTTGAAAAATTTAGAGTTCGAAGTCAGGTTTGAAAGTATAAAATTTTGGTTACATTTAATGATTTGCAAACTAATTTTCAAACTTTATTACACAAAAGCGGTACTAATGATAGATGATAGGTTGATTATCTTTATTTGTACATAGAAACAAATGTTTCGGCTATCTTAATAATTAACGCTTAATCTTTTAGCTAGCAATGTGAAGATATTGTTCACAAAGAAAAGCGAGATTATTATCATCGACGCATATAATAAATTTACCACCGATTGTTGCTGTTATCTCCCCGCTGAGATCCACCAGATTTTCTATTAGATCCATCACTTTGATTGCTATTTCTTCGTAATTGAGGTTCTTGATATGGACTATCCCATGAATTATATGAAGCATTTGCATTCCGTGTAGGTCGGGAAGTCCGAGTATCTTGATTATTTGCCGATGCATTAGGAAGATTTACAACAGGTTGATCCCATGAATTTTGGTTAACTGCTACATTCCGCGTAGATTGGGACCCCCGCGAATCAATAGACGGAGCAGCACGGCTACTGTTGTTGTTCCATGGCATTACTTCCTGTTGAGCTTCTTTACGTTTCTCATTTTTCCATGAGGAAGTTGTTTGCTGTTGGGTGGATATATTGTTTCTCCATGGCATTTGTTCAGGTGATTTTTGATTGTTATTCCAAGTTGTTGAGGATTCTGGGTTTGGTACGGATGCATTCATTTTCCACGGTAACTCAGTTTCTGCATTATTCGATAATTGAGTTGTTTGTCGAGTCCAGTTGTTACCACCCTGAAAAGCTGCCTCTCGATTATGGTTATTATTATCCCGTGAAGCCGGGGGTGCTCGCATACTTGATGTGTGATTATTGTTCTCCCAGGACGAGGCGCCTAATTGGTTTGATGAAATCTGATTATTATTCCAAGTTGAGGGTCTTTGTTGTGTAGCGAAAGTGCTATTGTTGTTATCCCAGGATGGAACACCTTGACGACTTGGTGGAGTTTGATTATTATTATTATCATCCCATGATGAGATGCTTTGCTTAGGTGAAGTAATGTTTTTGTTATCCCAAGATGGGGCACCCTGGCGACTTGGTGGAGCTTGATTATTATTATTATTATCATCCCAGGACGAGATGCTTGGTTTAGGTGAAGTAATTTTTTTGTTATCCCAAGGTGGGACACCCTGGCGACTTGGTGGAGCTTGATTATTATTATTATTAGCATCCCAGGACGAGATGCTTTGCTTACGTGAAGTAATATTTTTGTCATCCCAGGATGGAACACCTTGACGACTTGGTGGAGTTTGATTATTGTTATTAGCATCCCAGGACGAGATGCTTTGCTTACGTGAAGTAATATTTTTGTCATCCCAGGATGGGGCACCCTGTCGACTTGGTGGAGTTTGATTATTGTTATTAGCATCCCAGGACGAGATGCTTTGCTTACGTGAAGTAATATTTTTGTCATCCCAGGATGGGGCACCCTGTCGACTTGGTGGTGCTTGATTAGAAGGGGAATTATTATATTTATCCCAGGAAGAAGTATTTTTGTTGGCTGAAGGATTATTAGTGTTATTCCAAGATGAGACCCCTTGTTTTGACGTAGAATTATTGTCATTATTCATCCACGGCGCGCTATTTGGATCCCAAGTACCTTTGTTTGCTGAAGTAGTGTTATTCCATGAAGACGTGACCCCTTGTTTTGACGTAGAATTATCATTATTCATCCACGGCGCGCTATTCGGATCCCAAGTACCTTTGTTTGCTGAAGAATTATTAGCGTTATCCCATGAAGCCGAGACCCCTTGTTTTGACGTAGGATTATTATCATTGTTCGTCCACGGCGCGTTATTCGGATCCCAAGTACCTTTGCTTGCTGAAGCAGTGTTATTCCATGAAGACGAGGCCTCTTGTTTTGACGTAGAATTATCATTATTTATCCACGGCGCGCTATCCGGATCCCAAGTACCAGCAGGAGTGCTTTTAGAGCCGAAATCGTTATATGAATCACTGCCGCTAGCACCATAAGGGTATCCGTAATTATCTTGTTTTCCCCCGTCAGTAGAACAATCTCGAGCGAGATGGCCTAAATCATGATACCAATGGTTAATATTAATTAATAGAATCCAATAACAATTTGGTAAAATTATGTTTGCCTTCTTGTCCGCATTTGTTACATGTTAAAGGTCTTCGTTTTTTTGGTTCAGTACATTCGCGAGACATGTGTCCTTCGCCGCCACAATTGTGGCTTTTTAGGGAAAAAAAATAAAAAAAGGATTTGTAAACATATATTCCATTGTATAAGAAAAATTTTTGGCATATACCATGTAAATCCAGCAGCACGACTGCCACCAAATCCGCCATCATCTCGTGCGCCTCTTGCTATTTTTCGATATAAATTGATTGAGATTAGTAAATGCAATATTAAGCAAAATAATATTATCCTTAATTTATTATGCTTTACAATCAAGATTTTTTAATTCTTCGCGGCAATCTCTAGTAATGTGTTGTTCTGATTTGCAGTTTTGACATTTAATAGGGGCTTTCTTTTCAATTTCTAATGAATAAGTAAAAAATAGAAAATTATTAGCAAAACCAAAAATAAAAAGAAATTGAATATCGAATTACCTTTCTTTGGCATTTGGCAATCTCTATTGGCAAAATTTGAAAAAATGTATTAAATGTATGTTCAGACCAAAGAAAATTTCAAATAAATTTACCTTGTAACATGACCTTTTTCCTTGCAATTGTAACATATTGGCTCATAATTATCCCGTATAAAACCAGAATCTGCTAACCATCTCATATTCTCCTCTTGCGAAGAAGGAAGATTACCGGCCGTTTTACGAAGTCGCGAAATGTCACCCAATATAAGAGTCGCTACATACGTTTTGCCGATGTTTCCTTGCAGATCGATTAAAATTTTATTAAAAGGAATTTCCCGTTCCTTTATAGAAAATGATCATTAGTACTTTTTTGGCAAATGAAGAAAGAAAATGAATTTATTAAATTTCAATTTACCAAAGCTATAATTCTACCTCGACAATCGGCTTGCCTCAACTTCTCTTCTATGCTTTGGAAGGTTTCACCCGATGATTTTGCATACTCTTCAAAAGCCTCTCTGAAATCTGTGATTTCATTTTCGCTGCAGGCTTGTAGTATTTTGTTCCAAGCGGCTTCAGGCGAAAGTGTAGCTGGATCAGGATTTGTCCCTAAGAATACCATTTAGTAATTCATTTAAAGAAACGAAAATTTCTCGAAAATTAAATTAATGCAAAATAATTACAAGGACTTGGTTTAGTTCGTGACCTGAAGCTGCTTTCTTCGCCATATGGATTTTCTGGACATTCTTTCGATATATGGCCCGGCTTTTGACATCGATAACTAATAATATAGACACAATATTATAGACATTATAGATTAAAATTAATTTGCAAGCAAAAAATCGAAGTTGGGATAAATACCATACACCAACACCTCGGTAACCTCCAGAACTACCTTCTTGCCATTGTTTAGGACAATCACGCGCAAAATGACCTACATTTTAAATTTTAGGCATATCATTTTTTTAGAGCTCAATAATAAATCAATTGGAAACGTTGAAAAGATCTATATCTTTTACCTTCTTCTCCACACTTATGACAAGTATTACTTCGGGGACCCCCAGAATTATCTTCATTTGGACATTCGCGTGCAAAATGACCTATGTAATTCAAGAATGTCGTTTAAAGTTTAATAATAAACCGAATATTTTGAAAATCAAAATTTTACCTGTTTCTCCACATTTATGACAAGCACCACCGCCTCTTTTCTTGTTAGGACACTCACGGGCGAAGTGACCTATTGAAAAATCTCAATTAAAAACATAATAAGAGAAATGAATATTATATTTAATTGTTGTATTTACCTTCTTCACCGCAGTTTCGACAGCCTCGGCCTACTCCATAACTAGCACCACCAGCAGCTGAGTAAGAGTTACTAGATTTATCATTGAAATTATCTCCCCCGTAACCTCCACCATAATTATTATTGTCCTTTGAAAAATCAGATCCACCTTTTTGATCTAGCTGAGCTTTGAATGTAGCGGCCTGCTTATTCCAATCATTATCATTGTTAGCTGGAGCACCCCAACCAAATTGGGAACCTTTATTGATGTCGTTTGATTGATTATCGTTCTTGTTTGGTTGAGCTTCAAATGTAGCTGGTGTAGCTCCCCAACCAAGTTGGGAACCTTTATTATCGTTCATGTTTAGCTGAGCTTCAAACGTAGTGGTCTGCTTCTTCCAATCATTATCACTGCTAGCTGTAGCTGGTGCTGGCGCAGCTCCCCAACCAAATCCGGAATCTTTATTAGCATCGTTTGATTGATTATCGTTCTTGTTTAGTTGAGCTTCGAACGTAGCGCCATGCTTATTCCAATCATTATCACTGCGAGCTGGAGCAGCTCCCCAACCAATATCTTTATTAGCATCGTTTGATTGATTATTGTTTTTGTTTGGCTGAGCTTCGAATGTAGAGGGTGCAGCTCCCCAGCCAAATTGGGAACCTTTATTATCGTCCTTGTTTGGCTGAGCTTCGAGCGTAGCGGCCTGCTTCTTCCAATCATGATCACTGCTAGCTGGCGCAGCTCCCCAACCAAATCCGGAACCTTTATTAGCGTCGTTTGATTGATTATCGTTCTTATTTAGCTGAGCTTCGAATGTAGAGGGTGTAGCTGCCCAACCGAATTGGGAACCTTTAGTGGCATCGTTTGTTTGATTATCGTTCTTGTTTAGCCGAGCTAAGAGCGAAGCGGCCTGCTTATTGCTTGGTTGAGCTTCGAATGTACTTGGCGTAGCTCCCCAATCAAATTGGGAACCTTTAGTGGCATCGTTTGTTTGATTATCGTTCTTGTTTAGCTGAGTTTCCGATGTAGCGACCTGTTTCGCCCAATTATTATTATCGCCACTATCAATTGCTGAGTCGCTTGGAATAGCACTCCGATTAGAATATTGATTCCACAAATCTGTAGAAGTCTTTGTCGTCAGATTGAAGTTGGATTTTTCCCATTCAACAACTTGTGTGCCAAAAACGTCTTTATTTTCGTTATCTTTCCCTGAATCCGTCGCTTTTATAGTTGAAGAATTGGAATTGGGTGAATTTTCCAATTTATTATTTTTTTCAGTGGCAAATGGTTTTTCGGCATTGGACTTTGAAGAGCTACCTTGACTCCAATGGACATCTGCAATTGGTGCATTGGGCACTGATTTTTTATAATCACCAGTTCTTTGTGTATGTGCACGAGTGACTGTCTCGTCAACCGCCGATCGATTCCATTGGCCATCTTCTGACTTACCCGAGTCATTAGTTGGTTGAGTAGTAGTAAGGTTAATAGATGAAGCATTTTCTTGATTCGATGTAGAGCCGTTTGTCGTTTTTACAGCCGTATCAGACGAATCGATCCCTGATGACGAATTTTCAGGGTTAATATTATTTTCAACGTTAGTATCGAAGTCCGTAGCTACATATTTAAAAGCAAAAGTCGGACTCCGTGATGGAGAATAGACACTCTTGTCACGAGCCATACCCCATGCTACCGGAGGATACGACTTTTGATAGGATACGCTCGGCGGTATATCGATCGCAAACTGAGGTTTAGTTTTCATTTTTTCAGCAGTTGGTTTCGGCGTTAAATCGGGACTCGTGATTGTGTTATCATACGTTTGTGACTGATCAATATCGATAATGCTCGACGCGGGTATCCATTTTCCAGGGTCGGTTTGGGTAGAAGCGTCTTTTCGATGATTGTGAGGAGCTGAAGTAGATGACGCTTCAAGTGTACCATTGCTTTGATCTTTTATGTGAATTTTAATTGAAAAAATAAATCGAAAAATTATAATATTCAAAAAATTAAAAACGATTTCCAGTTAATTACCATGTTCCAGCTCAAATAGAAAATTGTCGTGTCTTTTTTGATTTGAGAATGACTCTTCCACAGTTTTCGCACGCACTGTTTGATGTTCAGATTTCATATTGTCATAGCTTGGGTCCCAATCTTCAGTTTCGACACCAGCATTGTCATTGGGTTCAATCACCTATAACGATAATTTTTACAGAATTACAAACAAATTATAAACACTTTTCAATAATTATAATTATTTGAATAGTCAACCTGACCGTTGTTATTTGAATTTTCGTTGTCATTAGATGTAACGCTCGTTGTCACGGAAGGTGCATTCCATTGAATATCTGGTCCCCAGCCAGACGGGTTAGATATTGGAGGAGGTTCACCCCAGCTGTCAGACAAATTAGGTTTAGGCGGTTCACCCCAACCTTGCTGCGCCATTTGATTATTGTACTGTTCAAGCAAAGTATGAAATAAAACAATAAGATTATGCTCAATTCTTCCTAGCCACAATGTTAAACTATCCTAACGTAATCACGATACTAACACTATGGCTTCTAAGTGAGTAAAATGTAAGGTATCGCTTAACGCAAACACCAGCGGGACACAAACTCAATAGAATAAACCTCCTAAATTTCCTAACAAACCACAATATAAAATTCGCACGAATAAAATTACCACCCATGTCGCTCACCTTAAAGTTACCTACTCTTTAAATGTTAATTATAGCCTCTTTAAAGAATAAGATAAGCGTTAATCGAAGAAAAAGTTCCAGGGAAGCGTCAATGAGTAGTTAAAGCTTAATAAGGTTGTTAATTGCCAACAGACGCGACGATTATTTCTTGATAGTTTTTGATATGTTAATGTTTTTTGAGTCAGTGTAGAAAAATTTAAGATTTTTATATGAGTAACATGTATTACATGTCAATATATTTTACCACAGTTGCGCAATTATTCCGATTTTCTACACATCAGTTGATCAAATATTTCATTTGAAAATCAGTTGAGATTTTATTAAATATGGTAAAGGCTGTTAAAGGTAAAGCTAAAAAAGCTTTTTATCTTATTAAAAAAAATTTGAAATATCTAATTATATATATATATGAATATATTACGTTACGAAAGGAACTATATTGAAATGGTAAATGATTGGTTGAGAAAATTTGGATTTTTAAAGTATACTAAAAAAAAAAAATTTGAAAGTTTAGTGATCCAGCTGTAAAACAAGTGATCCTGAGTATGAATAATTCCGAAAGAGAACCATTTATAATTGAGGATCTCGACGAAACTCATCTTTTTGTCGATACTGCACACGTAGAGAGGATCAAAAGACGAGTGGAGCAACTTCTCGAGGAAAATACTTATAAAATTGAACAACTAGATCCTAAACAATAATGAAGAAAAATCTATCTCGAGACGAGAATATAAAATAATATTAAACTTTAAATTACAAGAGAATTAATTATAATTGTGTGCCAGAAGGTATAACATATAGAAATAAATATTATAAGTCTCATGATTTAATAATATTATCGTCCTTTCTCGCTTTATCGTCAAATAAACTCGATCCTCTTACAAATTCACTACTATGATCCATGATTATCTCGCCTAGGCTAAGCCAACTATCAACCGCTTTTTTTATATCTCCATTATTTATCATACTGGTATTTAACCTGTTAATTATTGTTTTATATGTTATAAGCAACCGAAAGGTAAACTGTTTTCTTTTAATAATCGTATCACAACTTACGTATAACCAGAAGTTCTTCGAATACCTGCCAACACGGTAGATACGAGAGCAGCGTCGACAGCAAAATGAACAAGCTTTGAGAGCATTTTTTAATTAGTTGTTATTAGTCAATTTGCTAACTATGAATGAAAATTTAAGGAAGTGCACCAGGATATAAGTGAGATTTTCCGAGCATGAAATCATTGCACATAAGAAATCTGTGCCAAGTTTTGTCGATCCCGGAAAATTCTACTGTAATAATTAACGGTCTATCTTAGGTTTAAGGATAGGTAACGGTAAAAGTTAGAGTTAAGGGTTAGGCTGTACATAAAATTGCCTCCCGACATTCTTTTATTAGAGGTTTAAGCATCGGTTTTCTGTATTTCTCGGATTTATTTTGCCGGACGAGCTATCGCTCAAACGATCATGTGCTCATAAGATTCATTGTTAAACAATAGAATGAATCATTATGCGCCAACAAAAAAAATTATAAATTAATTATAGCTTTAGATGGTGACTCTTTTTGACTGTACACTTACAGACAAATAAGGATAAAAGGAAGTGCACATGTATCGTGAATAAAGTTATCCTTGTGTACGCATCAACAAAAAAATTTTTTTTCCCATTTTAACATCATTTAAATTGAGGTTATCTTTCTTGTTTTCTTGTTCAGAATTGTATGATAATGAAATAAAAAGTAGACCAACATAAATTTTTCTTGTATATTATTTTTCTATCCATTTTGCTTACCACTTTTTATGCGATTCTTTTTCCAAAAAATCCTATTAATTCAACTGTAAAATATTCGTTAGTTTTCACTTCTGCAAATTAAATCTCGTTTTCAAAAGTATCTTATATAAAAAGTATAATACCAATTAATAAAAGACTATAGAGACAAAAAGCTTGTTTTTCATTTGTTTTCTTGTTGAACACACGAATTTCACGAAACATGAATAATCGACTTGGCGTATTCTCAGCGAGACAAGTGGGACGAAAAACTTTAGCGAGCGGCTCTTCTGCTTACACTAGTTTATTGTCTTCAACAACTGCAAGTACTACTGCTAGTACTACTCTCTCATATAATGTTGCAAAGACGAAAGCAAGTGCTTTAAAGGTTGCTGCTTCATGGGCAGCTACACAAAAAAGGTGGCGAGCTACAGCTGTCAAGTAATTATCTTATGTTATATATTAGAACATAATTTAGCAATATCGATAATTATTTTAATGATAAACATTAATATTTTAATTAATTAATTGAAACTTTATAATCCAAGTCCCCCACAACCATCTCCAGCTTATTCACCATCACCATCAATAATACGACATAATGTGATTCCACTGGCAGAACCACTCACAGAAACACCACCTGAATTTGATAAATCTTTTATTGGGCTGTCAGGCGGTGAAATATTTCATGAAATGATGTTACGTCACGGCGTTAAACATATATTTGGATATCCAGGTGGAGCAATTCTACCCGTGTTCGATGCCATATACAATTCAAAACATTTTGAGTTTGTGCTACCGCGACATGAACAAGGTGCTGGTCATATGGCTCAAGGATATGCGAGAGTTAGTGGAAAACCCGGTGTAGTTTTAGTGACTTCAGGACCAGGAGCTACGAATTCTGTCACTCCAATGCAGGATTCTTTATCGGATGGGACACCCTTGATCGTGTTTTGCGGTCAAGTACCTACTTCGGCTATTGGAACCGACGCATTCCAAGAAGCTGATGTGGTAGGAATTAGTCGAGCTTGTACAAAGGTAATTTTCTGTTTATTAATTTTAAATATAAATAATCTTGAGATTAACATATATCCTTTTATCATAGTGGAATGTAATGGTGAAAAATATTAGCGAACTCCCCCGTCGTATCACTGAAGCATTTGAAATAGCAACAACAGGCAGACCAGGTCCTGTTTTAGTCGATTTACCAAAAGACGTAACGGCAGCAATTCTCAACAAAGCTATACCAACACGATATACTCTCCCATTTCGAGCATTTAATGATCTATCAGGCGCGACACCAAGCTTGGATAGCCCTATTAAGGATTACAACGATCCTCTCATACGCCGCGCCGCAGAAATGATAAATAAGGCCAAAAAGCCAATAATCTATGCTGGGCAAGGCGTATTAGCGACGGCAGAAGGACCGCAAAGATTGCGAGAACTAGCATCTCGTGCAAACATACCGGTTACTACTACTTTGCAAGGATTGGGTGGTTTTGATGAATTGGATCCCCGTAGTCTTCACATGCTGGGTATGCATGGATCAGCGTATGCTAATTTGGCAATGCAACAAGCTGATGTGATCATTGCCCTGGGTGCAAGATTTGATGATCGTGTGACTGGACATTTGAATCGTGAGTTTATATCGAATCTTTATAATCAAATTTAATATATTATACATGAATATATTAATAATACTTGTTTATTAATATCTTGATTAGATTTTGCCCCAGAAGCAAAAAAGGCGTCTTCAGAAAATCGAGGTGGTATAATTCACTTTGATATAAGTCCCAAAAATATTAATAAGGTGGTTCAAGCAAATACCGCCATTTCAGGTGACGTGGGATATAACTTGGGGATTTTATTGCCGCATATCGAATTCGTTGAAAGGAAAGAATGGTTCGCTAAAATCGACGAATGGAAATCCAAATACCCATGGTATTACACAAAACCAAAATCGAAAAATGATCGTCTAAAACCTCAGCAAATAATTGAAGAATTGGATAAACAAACACAAAACTATAAAGAAAAAGTCATATTGACTACCGGCGTCGGACAACATCAGATGTGGGCTGCTCAATTTTTCAGGTGGCGCCATCCAAGAAGTATGATCACTTCAGGTGGATTGGGAACTATGGGGTACGGTCTTCCTTCGGCTATTGGAGCAAAAGTCGCTAGTCCTGATAAAGTTGTGATAGATATTGATGGTGATGCTAGTTTTTGTATGACGGGTATGGAGTTGGCGACAGCGGCACAATATAACATTGGTGTGAAGGTTTTGATACTAAATAACGATTTCCAAGGAATGGTGAAACAATGGCAGGATCTGTTTTACGAAGAAAGGTATAGCCAAACTAGAATGGTGAATCCGGATTTTGTAAAGATAGCAGAGGTAAGCAAGATGTAGTTTGGAAATATCAATATTTCGAATTCTATGTATTTCTTTAATATTGGTTCTCAAATATCAATCACATTTTTTCTTTCAGGGCATGCATTGTAAAGCTATACGTATTCAGACCGAAGAAGAAATTCCCGAAAAAATTGCCGAATTTCTGGAATATAATGATGGACCAATTGTATGTGAAGTCATTGTGGAGAAACATGAGCACGTATATCCAATGGTACCAGCAGGAAAGGCTTTGCATGAGTTTATTGTACATCCAGATTTAATCTCGTCAGATAATAAAAAATAATGATATGGAGATGTAGATTATCTGAAAACTTACATTTAGTTATTTTTTTTAAAGTGTGAAACAAATGATAATTTTTGAAAATTAGCAGTAAATTTTGTGACAAGTTATCGATTTCAAAGTCTTTTTTCCTTTAATCAATTAATTAATTGTTATAAAACGCGTTTTAAAAAAGATCTCAAAAATTATTAGTTTATTTGTTAAATAGCTGATAGCTGAATTTCAAAATTTATAATGATTAGAATTGTTAATAAATTATAAATAAATTAATTCATAGTTATAGAACTTTTATTTCATAATATTTATTTAAATTTTATATTAATATGCTTTAATAATTAGTTCAAGATATATTTTTTGATAAGTTTTTCATATTTGCAGAAAATTAAATATAATTTCAAGAAGAAAATATTTTGTTAGATTGGATTTAATTCTTGATAATAAATATTTAATAAATTTGACAAGAAATTATAATAATAATATTTATTATTATAATATATTATATATAATATATTATTAAAATTAATTATATAACTTATATAAGAAAAAGAATAAATAATAAATTACTCATAAAAAACTTATTTAATAAAAATTAATATATATACTTATCAAATAAAAGTATCAAATCAAATATTGATATTACATAAATGATAAAGATATTGATATCTTTATCATATAATATATTAATATATATTGCATGAATTTTATATTATTCAAATCAGAAAATGATAAATTTTTTATTAATATTTTTAATATTATGTTGGATTATCTTTACAATCTGAACTCTTTGTGCTATACTTTTTATTAATTTTTCTAAATAACTAGTATTTATATTTACTTACTCTCTCTTTAAAATCATAAATAATTCCTGCTTATTTTTAGAATGAGATTATCTTTTGCAAACTACTCTTTCTAAATAATTCTAAACATGCTTAATTGGATTAAGATTTAAACTCTGAGCAAATCATAAAAGTAAAGTAATTAAATTTTCTTCTTTCCATTAATATATCAGTCTTAATTGATAAATTAGATAATTATCATTCTGAAAAATATATAAATTCAGTTTCAATTCATTTAAGAATAATAGAAAATTATTTTTAAATAGTTCTATATAATCAGTATCATTTATTTTTTCTTTAATTATAACTAAAGATCCAGATCTATTATTAATAAAACAGCCTCATATTATAATATCATCTTTATTATATTTAATAGATAATCAACAATATATTTTTCTTTTGATCAATATCAGACTATTTTGTAAGCATTATTTTGAAATAGATAGAAATGAAATTTATTACTCTAAATGATTATTTTAAATTTAACAATCTAATTTTGTCTTTCTTTACACTATTTAAAATATTTTTTCTGATTTATTTCAGAAATAAAAGATTTTTTTACTTTAATAAGACTGTAAAAATCTAATTTATAAAGATAATAACTAATTATTAACCAGTATAATCAATACTTTATTAATTGATTGAGCAAGCTTATTTAATATATTTTGCCTATTTTTTCTATCTCTTTTGATAATTATTAAAAATTATACTTTATTAAAATTTTTAGCTAATTATTTTAGAATTTAACAATTATCTGTTATTCTTTTTAAAATATATCAATAACTTGAAAAATCTATACTTAGGTATGATCAAGAACTTCTATAATCCTATAAATAATTTTCTTGCACTTTCAGTAATTGATAATTCTACCTCATTCAAAATTAATTAATTCTTGATTTAATAGTATTTTTGAAAATTATAAGTAATTACTAAAGAATTGATAAATTATAGAACAAAAAATTAATATATTTAAATAAGTATTAAGCTCATAATTATTATTTGAAATTTGTTTATATTACTAAATTTTTATATAATAGATTAGCTGATTTGATATTTTTATCTAATAAGTATATATATATTATATAAATATAATTAGTTTAGTAATTTATATATATTTTTTATATAATTATAAATTACAACAAGCAATTATATATATATATATATATACATAAAATAAATTAAATAATAATATTAATATATATTTCTCTTATTATAATATTATTTTTAATATTATTATTATAATTTTTTAAATATTATTTTATAATATAACAAAAAAAATTTAATATAAGATTTTTATATTAAGTAATAATAAATTATATAAAATATATAATATAAAATAAAATTAAAATTAAATTAAATCTTAAATTAAAATTTTAAATCTAAACTGAATTTACTTTTTTACTTATAAAATAAAAATATTCTTTAAATATAAAATTAATATTATAAAAATATTTGAAAAATATTTAAATATCTTAAAAATATAATTTTATATTTCAAGAAATAAATTTATAAATTTATAAATTTAGATATAAAGATATAGATATATATCTAATTATATAATATAGAATTAATTAAATTATAATTAATATTATAATTAATATTAATTAATAATTTATAATATATAGTTAAATCTTTCTATAATTATATCTTTTTATAATTATCTTTTTTATAGTTATTTTTTTTAAGTTTCTTAGTTATTAATTAATTATAATTAAAAAAATCTCTTTATAATTATATTTTTCTTTAGCTATTTAATTTTATTTTTTCAAGTATAATAATTATAAAAAGATTTGATTATACTTCTAATTTTTAATATATAAGAATTTTAAAATAATATAATAATATAAATAATAAATATATTATAATTTCTTAAATAATAAATTTTAATAATAAAATAATAATATAAGATTATTTTATTAATAATTATAAACAAGATAAAATGTGATATAAATAATTTTAATTTATAAATTTATGATTTTATTATTTAAATAGTATTCAGATTTAAAGTAAAAGTACAGAATAGAAAAAATATATTTATAGTAAAAAAAATGAATATAAAGTATTAATAATAATTTTTATATATATATTGAATATAATTAATTAACTTAATTCATATCTTTAGAGGATAAATAATTATAATTTAATAATTATAAATAATATAAATAATAATATAAATAAATAATAAAAGAATAAATAAAAATATTAAAAAGAAATCTAATTAAAAAATATTAATTATCTAAATTAATAATATAGATACAGTGGTAATCAAAAATAATGCAACACTTAAATTTTTTACTAATTATAATTAGTAAAATACGTATTTTTTCTTATATATAAAAGTTTTTAATTTTACTAACAA
>CAJVPS010001356.1:0-16012 GCA_910591765.1 Ambispora leptoticha | reverse complement strand
AGAATCGAAATGTCGATGTAAGTCAGATCGGCGTTCTATCGATGCTAAATTAGATAAAGCTAACGAGTTTAGTGAGTCTTTGAAGTGCATGTACGCTATATGCTACAAAATTTGATTTGAAAAATTAAGAACTATTATTAGCGGTAACTGAAGATCAAAATTATATAATATAGAAGTTTAAAATGAGCATTTACTTGTAATTCAGTCAATTTTTTACAATGGATCGCCGTCATCTCGTCATCTGCCAAGGCTGATCCATCAAAATCATTGATTTCAAAACCAGCATAGAATTTTAGCGTTTCCAAAAGTTGCAAAAAAAGCTCACTATACATAAAAAATAACGTAAATAAGAAAATCCCACAATAAAAAATAATAATAGTAAAATGGCAGATTTGCAAAATTGATCAATTGCTCCAACCTGCCTTCCTTGCGTCTAACTATTGGAGCTAATCTACACAGCACAACAATTTGAAGATCATCAAGCAGAGTATTGAAGAATCGTCTGGTAGGAAGTTGGGCTTCCAGATCGATAAGAAATTCCAGAAACCGTTCACAGTAAGCCACAGCATCATCATTTGCTTTAAATAATAACAATATAGTTAATCATCGAATAATAAAAAAACTTAATTGCATATTAGCATAATTCAATCAATCAATTGATCGATTAAAGAGTACTTTACTAGGTCCCGTTTCTGGTATAGAGTATAAAATTGAAACGAATCCCTTAAGCAGTTCAGCTAGCCATGATCTTTCAAACTCTAATTTCTGCTTGTGTGCTCCTTCTTTATAAATAAATTAGTTTTTTATATATAGTCGGTGAAAATAATTAAAAAAGAGCGTGAAAAAAAACCATAAAAAATACTACTCTACCAGCAGCTCGATATTTTTTAATAACACGCGCCCAAGTGTCTTTTAATTCTTTATTCATACGAAATTCAGCCTCCCTTCTCTCGGGTGTAGAAAGACAATGCCATATAGATATAGGTACCAATCTATTAAAAAAAATATTGAATCCTATTCCATAAATTCTTAATATTTTCCAAATATCTTTAATATTTACCGTAAACATTCTTTTCTCACAAGATTATTCTCTAAACTCTGAAAAGCGTGTATCAAAAAAATCAAGATAAATCGGCGAACTTGCAGCGTCAAATTATCTACTAGAGGGGAAACTGAGAGATGCAGAACACGACTAAAGAATTCTGGAAATTGTGCGGGCATATTCATGAAGCTATCTGTTAAATTGATTTGAGCATGATAATTAGCATCAAAATAAAATTATAGATTCAATAAAAAATCAAAGATTGAATTCGATCTTCTGACCCCAAGCTGATACACGCTCCCTGAATTTTTCATTGACCATTAAGACTATTAACAACACATGAGCTAACGAAGCTTTGGACGCGTCAAAATTCGTCCATAAATACTAAAATAACAAATTAGTCAGCATATTTTGTTCTTTCCACATAATAGACATAAAGGGGGATCTTTTAATCAGTTAAAAATTTGATCAACAAATTGAATACCCTGATAAAATAGTATATTACAAGTTTAATATCATATAACAACGAAAATTCACCTTTTCAAGATACTGGCTAAACTCTAGTAACATCAATTTCTTTGTTGCAAACCCAGTCTCTTGCAACTCTTTATAGTAAATTTTCTCAACCACTGAGGCATCCCACTTTCTTGACTCAGGATCTTTGTGAGCCCAGTGTTCTTCAGCAAGCTTAGAAATAGAGTCTTGTTGAATTTCTGTAAGGGTGGGGTGGTATAAGCCAGTCCGTGTACTTTCTGTTGGAGGCGCATGTGGTGGTAACGTTGTTTGACGCGATTCTGCCATTTTGTGATTTGGTAGTTTGCTAGAATTAAAATTTCTGATATTTACAAAGATCTGAAAGTTGATGATCTGAGCTTATTCATCATATTCATCAAATTATTTTATTTGATAAAGCAAATAACAAAGATACATAATAATAATAATAAAAATAATCCACATCTTTGATTTCACAATTCACAAAGTAATTTTTAATTTGAAATGTTTTATTAGATTCTATAAGTATTAAATCAAAATAAATCAAACACTAGACTTCCACTATAGTCTTCCACAAAGGATCGTTAAGATAATGAATATTATCGACCCCGATACCCTTATTGACTTTTTTACTGTTGAAAAATTAATAAAGAATTAATTAGGATTCAGCATGTTTTGACCCAGTATCCCCATCTATCTTTAAAAAAAAAAAAGAATTGACTTACATCTCTTCCGTAGACAATTTCATTAATCCAATCGCAATCGCATGCTCTTTCCCTTCAGCAAATACCCCGACAATAGTATCAGCCGGAAGTTCTTGTTCAATTTTTGCACCTTTTGATGTTAATCCTGGGCACATGATATTTGCACCAGATAGAATGAATTTTATCGCGCCACGGTCTACTTGAACACGTGGAAATGCATCTGGATCTAATTAAAAAAATATCCAGACAAGATAAATATTGAGATCAATAAGTTAGGATGGAACAAAGTATCAAGTTTTTACGGAATTAAAATTCGGGCACAAACACAAAGAAAGTAAGAAAGTACATTTATGAAGAAGACGCAGAGTCGGATAATATGGTCCATCGAAATGTTGAAAGAACAGTATCTCGTTGTTCATTGTTAACAAGTTGATATGTTCATGGCTTTTAGTTAAAAAACGTAGTTTAATTGAAGTTTAGAATAAGGATATCAAAAGTTCAAAGATTAAATACTTTGAAACGTATAGCTCCCTAAAGTACGTACAATGCTATCTTTCACTAGTACAAAAACTAAGACTTTTATTCCTAATTTTTTTTTGGAAATAAATGAAAATGACTCTTATTACTTTACCATTTTATTAAAACCAATGGCGTCTTTTTCGGGAGCACCTCATCCACTACTGATTCCAGTTGTTTATACTGATCCAGAATTTTGGAGCGAATATTTCGCTGCACCGATGACTTTACCTGTGACTGTGTCGAGACATCCTCTTTGAAGTTGAACCTATGTATTAAGTGAAAATCGAGTAGAATTCAAAGTTATCATTAAAAAAGTTTGGTTGTTGGATGACATAAAACAAACATTTTATTCATACCGACTTTTTGAACATTATGTTAAAAATATTTGGGTAAACAGAATTAAAACCAAAAATTTTGGGATCTGCATAATCCAGCTATTTACCCAAGTTCAGGTAAATCCCATCGCTATTGGGATCCGTATCGATTACCAGTCTGGATTAATACATTTTTGTTGGCCACAAGAAATGGTAAGAGAGCGATGACTCGCTCAATAAGTCACCCAATACGTCCTCACAAGTCAAATATGCAATGACTCGTTAAATAACTCACTCAGCACGCTTTCACAAGTCAAAATAAACGATAATTCACTTAATACGCTTCCAAAACTCAATAGTAAGGATCAGGAGAAACTACAGTTACCAAGACAAATAATTAATTTGGAAAAATGCTAAAGCTGCAAACCATCATCCAATAAGATAATGTTAGAGTTCAAAATTTAATTTTCATACTAAAATTTTCTTGCATGTTGTTCACATGATTATGATCGCATGTTCCGGATTAACTTGATCCAGTTCGGATTATATGACGCGTGAAATCACTTTAGTGGACCCCAAATATAGCGATTACTGAGGTCATGTTTGCAAAAAATTGGAACTTTGACAAAATCGACTCGTAAAAAGTCAAATCAAGACTCAATAATATTATCACGACATAATACGATAACATCACCTCTTCGTCGCCAATCATCGTGAAAATGGGAATTAAAAAATCTTGCGCACTGTTTAAAACCAAAAAAAAATTATTATAGATCGAAAAAAGTGGTACTTTAATTAAAGTAGCGTTAATTTTTACCTGATGGTATTGCGCTTTATCAATAAACGGTTCAAGATCCTTTAATAAAGCTTGAAAAATAACAAGATGACTTGGCCATTTTTCACGAGATGAATTCATGCTAATAATATTGTTTGATACACCGTTATTTGACTCTTGTTTGTTTGTTAAAGGCTCAAATCGATTAGTCAAATATTGTTGAGGGTCAGCGTAAAATATAGTTGCTTCGTCTAGCGATGATTCATTGATATCGGTCGTATCACTAATAATTTACAAGTCTAATATTATACAAGTTTTACTTTTCCAGGACAAAAACTTCAAATTACCTTTACCTCACTGGCGGTTCACATGTTAAGAACCACATTGTAACATTCTGATGCATATTACTATAGAACGGCGTTGAATGACATGGCATCAAAAATCCAATATCTCTCACTTTTCCCTGTTTTACCCCTATCCTCAAGTAATTAATTACATCAATAACTCCGCGTTGATGGGTGAAGCTTGTATAATAAGCCAATGGTATTTGAGTTATTATCAAAAATACTATTGATGCTTTGAAATAATGACGATGTATGGAGTTCTGAGATTGTTCTGTTCGCGCGATTTCTGCTAAACCAAATCCAGAGAATATTATAGCAATTGGCAAAATGGGATAAATAAAACGGAACTCTTTATGACCGAGAAAGCTGTATCCAATGATAACCCAAAGCATCAGCGACACAAAAGGTTTCGCTCTTGGCGCATGTGATTCTGACGAGATGATACCTTTTGTAACAAATGGGAGAAAGCTAGCGGCGATAGCCGGAATTCCTTGGGTAAAGTACCAATGCCAGGGGTGAGTACCATAAAAAAGCGAAATCGATTGGAACACGTTGACACGGAAAAAGTTAAAAGGCACGAAAACTATGGTACGATAAAAGGTATAGTCGAGCATAATCATCAGCACGATGGCAAAGATCCTAAGTAATGAAAGATTTTTATGGTAGAATGCAAATTACCTGCAGAAATGATTGAAATAGGCCGATTGTTTGAGAATAAAAATTGGAAAAAGAATAAATTTGAGATCATGCTTACATTATTAAGGTTGTATTGAAGATGATTGAATTCAAGTGCGGCCTAGTTTTCAGAAGTAAATCTATTCCGAGAAATCCCCATATAATTACATTTGTAGGGCGTAAAATACATGCCAGTGCCGCGATTGATAAAGATATACGTAACATGCTATGAAGAAATGTAAAGGAGATCGAGTTTAATTTAAATCATTAGTGCATTGTAAGAAAAAGTGTTCAGACCTAGATCTTTCTTTCCAGCTCGTATCTTTGGTTGCAAATGATGGCCATGGCCAGTAATACAAGGCCACAGTAGTTAAAACTGTCTCCACACTATTCGATAACATTCGTACCGAGCAATAAAAATTAAACCATGAAACAAGCGAACAAAATAACTATGGCATATTTAGGATATACATCTTTCTTTTAAACGGATTAGCGCGTAATTAATAAAAAAGATACGGCAAGATTAGCGACTCGATCTTCGCGAAAAATGCGCCTTGCCAGTTTGTACGTGTATAAATCGCCGAAAGCGGCAATTAACGCTTGTAAAATACGTGGCCCATATATCTATAGGTAAACAAGCACGAAAAAAGGAAGAGCTCTTAAAACGACAAATAAAAATGCAGAATTAATCACTCAAATTTAATCTTACAATGAACTCATCAACTTGATCAATCCTTAAAAACACAAGTAATTTATACACCGCTACAAATAAAATTGGATGAGCGATGCTGCGCAATTGATCACGTCGCCACTCCCAAGTCAAATATCCATAAGTATATCTCATTAAGGATTTTTTATTTGATCAAAACTTATTGAAGGCGCGTACATTTGTTTAGTAATGAAAAAAAAGGTCTAAAAAATTATAGGATATCCAAAAACTATCCTGTGTGCCACTTCCACCGATTGCCAGTACTCGTCAGGTACAAAGTATGTTCTAACCAATAGTGAATTGACAATCCTGAAGCCGATTAGAAGGAGGAGCAACATTTTTATGTAGCATAGATAGAAAATCAATGATATTACATATAATCATAACGCATGAAAATCACTGCGTGGGAAAGATATCAAACTGGTTTACAAAAATAGAATTCCAAAAGTTTCGGCATATGCTCGACACGATGAAATATTTTCATGTTTACTTGACGTGTCTAATAGTGTTACTTTTCGTGCACGGAACTGTATCTACACTCCGTCATCGATATTCCTTTTTTTTTGATGCAGATACTGCTAGTAAAAAATCCGAAGAAAATAACGGCGAGGAGACCTTCTCATATTGGAAAAATGATACGGTTCGTGTTAAAGATTTCTCCGGTGTCTATGAATGGAAACTTGTCGTACCCACTCACAGTTTCTTAAAGGTTCGTTTGTCTTCCTGCCAATCAATTCAGTTTGGGAGAAATTCACATTCGATAAATTTGACATCAAAAACTTTCGTTTCTTTCTTTTGTTTAAAAAAAGACACTTGTAGAGTCGAGAATTTTGCCACCCCAAGCTATAATGGAAGAGCCTGTTTCCTGGAAAAAAGAGTGGACGGCACGTATTCAAATTGCTTCAGAAAATCTCGTTCAGGTTCCACCATATTTTATTACTCCATTGCCTGGACTACATGTGGGAATATCGGTTAAAAAAGAGCAAATAGTATCAGCGTTTAATCCAGTTAAGAATTCGAAAAAAAGGTATGAAATAAAAACAAGTATAGTCTTTAATTAAGAAATACGTCGCCTCAATTTATATAAAATATAGATGGGATTTTGTAAATCAACAAGACATGGTCGATATTTGTAAGTTTCTAGATGTAATATTTGGAATATTTGCTTGTGGTCACAACGAGCAATATAGAAAATTGAAGGTACGTAAAAATACTAAGATCTTTCTTTTTATATATGCTCGTACATAGTTTATTTAGTCGTGTCTGTGCAGAAGAAAAAAAAGATAGAATTTATTTATATTCCAAGAGTATGTATCAGTAATATATTTTAACACACATAGTACGACACAATAGATCTTACGAAATCAATTTCTATAATCGACGGCGATGAATCTAAAGCGTACTTATACATGTCCCGCAATTTTCATTACCAATTATCTGTTTTTTTGTCGATTCTTAAAAATCTCATGAGACATGCTGTCGATGACGAGCATCAATCACCTCCTTCATTGTTTGATTTTGTAATAAAATATGATGATAAGCTGAACACGCCGATAGTTGATTTAAGGATCGTTTGGTGGTGTCGTGATCGCGACATTGAGATAGCCAAGAGTCATAAACTTAACAACGAAAGAGTAGAGATCGGTCTTTTCGAGCCACCAATTGGTGAAGATACGTTTTTCGGTTTAAGGACGGTGATTGGACAAGACCAAAATAGGATATGTGCGTATGATATTCAAATTAATTCTCTCTGTTTGATTTTAACTTGATTGTTACTTGATTTGACAATTTTTTGATTTACTTTTATAACAAAAAAAAAGTACCTACAATGGTTACAGTTCAATCAAAAAGTTTACATTCAGATACATTTGAGTTTTATTCTTACATAGCACCCTCGCAAAGTTTTCACCCTAAATTTCACACTTTTATTACAACACCCAACAAACAATCAACTAAATCTTCATCATGTCAAAATTATATAATTCATATTTTACCAGAATATTTGTTCGTCGATCCTTATCAAGTTCAAGAGATCTTTGAAAAAGATCAAATTGGAATTTGGGGTGAAACAGATTTAGAAAAACCTGTTGGGACAATAGGATCAAAGTGTGGGAGTGTAATTTCAATTAAAGAATGGGAGAAAAATGCGCTACGAGAAGATGATAATGAGGTTAATGATGAGGGAAAAGAGACGTCATTAGGAGTAACGGTAGTTGAATCCAAGTTACCTATTCACGTGCGATATCAACAACCGGTGGGTCCCGGGATATTTGAAAGTCGCAGTCATATACCCGCTTTCACGGCATGGCCAATGGTGGTGCAATTATGTCATGACAAAAATAATTCAGAAGAAAATAATTTCAAAGGTAAAAGACTTTTTTTTCATGACATGATTTTGTTCTATTTTAATATCCGGATCGTTTATCATCACTTTTATATCCCCTACTCAGAATCACCATTCGAATCAACACCACTACCAATATCACTCATTTTCCCAAAAAATGATACCAAGAAACTAAAATATTTTCTACCTGCACAAGATTCACCAGGATATTTATCGTCACGATGGTATTGGCCCGTCGAACGATTGAATATACCAGTGGGCCAGTTGCAACAGTTGAGCATCGTAAAATGGTGGTCATTGTTAGCCTCTACTTTGGGTTTTGTGTGTATCGTATGGGTAACATTGCAGAAATTTTTCGATTGGGATTACTTGTTCGATAAAAATAAGATGGAATAATCAATAGAAGTCTATTGTGAATTGGAGATTGTAAATATTTGACAATTAGTTATAAGTGATGGTCTAATGTAAATCATAGCATGTAACGAATAGTTGTCTTAGATTCATATGTACGCACCTCGGTGTTTTTACGGAAATTTTCTTTTAATAGATCTGTAAATCTATCATTGTATCCAAAAAATTTTGTTTAAAATGGTAAGAGAGATTGACGTTTCAAATAATGAAAAAACGTTTATATTAAAGGCTCTTGGTGAGGGAATTCGGCTCGACTACCGAGAAAAATATGATTTTCGACCATTAAGCTTTTTCTTTGGTCCCAATTATGGGCATGTTGAAGTACACTTGGGTGCCACAAAGTATCATTAAACTAATATTTTAGTTTGGAATTATGCTAATTTTCATGGATTTTCGTTAACGCAAAGTTGTTTTTATTTTAATGTTTGCATTTAGGATTTTAGCAAAAGTCTCGTGTGAAGTCACACGTCCTTATCCGGATCGTGGGTCTGAAGGAATATTAATATTGAATACAGAAATTTCGCCAATGGCCATACCTAGTCTCGACATTGGAAGGTGCTTTTCATTTGATCTTTACGCGACTGCATCCCGATGCGCTAGATATATATAGAAGGTCATATTGACGCGTCATAATATCTCAAGAAACTAATAATGACTTGACATCAAAAGAGAATATATGAGTCTTGGTTAATAATAGACGCGTCTTGCTCAATTTACTCTTTATATCGGCTAATAAATGTGATTTCGAATTATCGTAAATAGACCTTCAGAAGATGAAGTGCTTGTGAGTCGTATTCTAGAAAGAGCTATAAAAAGAAGCAGAGCTATCGATACGGAAGGACTTTGCATAGTGGCAGGTGAAAAAGTAAGGAAAAAAGAGAATATGATTACAATCACAATCATACGCGTTTATTTCTTCTATTTAAAACTCATTGATTGATTTTCAAGTTGCAACATAAAGGTATGGACAATACGGGTAGATATACACTTTCTTGAGCATGATGGCAACGTAATAGACGCCGCCTGTATCGCTGCCCTTACTGCTCTTTCGCATTTTCGAAGACCTGAAGTCACTCTTGTAGGGACTGAAGTCACAATCGTATGTAAATTTTTTTATGTAGATTTCTCGTTTCTTCCGGCAAAATACAAATTAAATTGATTGTTATTTTGGTTTTGGTTGATTCTATTAGCATCCGGTTGAACAACGTAATCCAGTCCCTCTAAGTGTTCACCACATGCCAATATGTGTGACTTTTGCATTTTTCGATAAGGGGTTTGTATCATATCTTTAATAATTTTAATGCATTCAATTTATAAATTTTGATTAAGAAAAATTATTCGCTTAGTGAAATTTTAGTCGTTGATCCTACTTTGCAAGAAGAGCAAATTCGTGAAAGCGACATGACATTTACACTAAATGATCACCGCGAGATATGTGCATTGTCAAAAGCAGGTGGCATAGCGTTAAGTATGGACAAAATCGTGTTATGCTCGAAAATTGCAACTGTTCGGGTGACTGAAATTCATGAGCAAATTAAGAAAGCTTTGGAAAAAGATTTGGAAAGCCGGCGAGTGCCATAGTATTCAATTCTACATTTGAAGTAATAAATGTATTTTTTCAATTGACTGATTTTATTATTTAATTTTCAAAAAATTTATGGGCAAATAGCAAATAAACAAATTTATATCAATAGTCTAGAAAATGTTTGAAAATCTCTATATCGAACTTGGGAATCTATGATGTATGTGTAAAGAGAAGTGGGTTTAATTGTAAATGGTAAGTGTATATCTCTTCGTTGATATCGTTGTCAGAACTTATAATACGCTTTTATGTACATTTAGAAATAAGACTATAATACGCAGATTAAAATGTTTAATTACTATATTATTCGAGCTTAATAGATCCGACTATTTTAAAATAAACTCTAACAAATTATAATGATGTAATAATTAATAACTGATGATGTAAGAATTAATAACTGAATGTATACCTTCAAATATTAATTTATAATTTAAACAAGAAACGAAATTTCTCTGAGAATTATATAAACATAATCCAACATTCATTTTCTTGACCGAATTCAAGAATCGTTTCCAAATGCTCTTTATAAAGGCACCAAATCGGAAATCCTAACCATTTGAACTTGATTGGATAAAAGGAAGCTGTTACCGTTCAACTTGTGGGGATAATTCATCGCAGAATCTATCAGATAACAGCTTAACCTCGGATTGATACAATGAACCTATTGAGATGTGCCAAGTTTCGAAGGGTGGGAAATCTTCAAGGAATGGCTGAATCAACGTAACATTAAAATTGATCGAACCAATGGATGGTTGGGAATAGTTTGGCACTTTCACAAAGACAAATGCGCAACGCTTCCAATTTCGCAAATTGATCAAGACTGAGAATTTGCACGGTCCAAATTTTATCATTTAGTAGTCCAATTCGACGTCCAATACGCTAGTATAAAGGATTAAATCACTTTCTCTATTTGACCCGACAATCAATCGAGTACCTTTAATTTGCTATCATTTGGTCTGCAGTCTACTGACGGAAATTTTTAGCACTTATAAAGATGAACTTGCACTATTTCTTCATACTTTCATCTTTGTTTGCCAAATAGAATCTCGCACGAGGCAGTGTTCCATTTTTCAAGCGATATTATATCTATACTAATAAATATCACCTACCGCAATATTATTGTAACAAGCCTAGAGTCAACCAACACTTGACGTTCCTGGTCATTCATGCACTATATAATTGTCTGCCGTTACTTATAGTTGACCGCCATAGGCTGACACCCAGTTCGATTATATTTTAACAGATAACAGGTGACCGGATCTTGTTAAAAAATGTCTGAATTACTACAACGACAAAAAATAATATTAAACCATTTCCAAGACGATGAAATAGAATTCTTTGCAACGGACGAACTGGTCACCGTGGAACCTCTCGAGACTATAGAAGAGTTTGAGTTGCTTAACGTAGGATAAAAGAAAAAATGATTAAATTACGCGTCATTCTTGTGTAATTATATAAAAATACGCGTTTTTTCCCATAATAGACAATTAGTAGAATTAATTATGTCATTTATTTTATACAGAAAAGAAGTTATGGTCCTTTTCGACCAGGCAAACGCGACCAAGTACCGCTTTGGGTTGCGTTAAAGTGGTCTCAACGTCGAAAGGTCAAAAAGATTATTGTACCTACATGGATGTCACCCGGTTAGTTAATTAGACAGTTTTGAAATCGATTTATTCCCATTTTATTATTGAAAAAATCTACTTTTCAGAAAATTTGGAACTTGCTCTCCTTGAAGAACGAACAGAACCAGAAAAATTCACTAGCCGATTGCCTTTGCATTGGTATCAAGTGTATAAGTTACTCCGGGAGAGGTAACAATAAAAATAATAATAATTATTATTGTTACTTAAAAAATTTAATTAATTAATTTTTAATTAAAGTGAAGTGAAATTACATGATGATGAAAAGACAGAAGAGAAAATCAAAACCATTGTATCAGAAATACTAGCTAATCGTAAAGAGAAAATGAAGGCTAAAGTTGTATCATTAAAACCAGGACATACGGTATTATTAACCAATAGCTTTTTTATTTTTTTAGTTTTCAGCGCGTGTTCTCCTTACCTTGCTCATCTTATCTTTTTCCTTTCAAGATATCCAATATTGGGCTCACAGAAATAAATATCTTTCGGGAAGCATTTGTTCATGTATATAAAATCTTTGATGCAAGAAGTGAATAATTTTAAATATCAAATATATATGCGTGTACAAGTAAGTGGTAAGTTAAAATATTTATGCTGGTAAGAATAAAATTTATCTTTATTAATTTAATTATTTCTTAATTTATAATATCGAATATAAAATAATAAGTTGAATTTAAATTCAATTGTAAACTGGTGTGATTTGATGATGAATATTTTTTTATTTCCTGAGTGATTATGATTTTCAACGTCTATAATATACAACGATCTTTTCTTCTCGTTCTCAATAACTACTGGGATGCCATTGTTATTATCATTATTAGAAGATATTTCAACTAATTCTTTATCTTCGAATCCTGATGAATTATTGATAATTAACTTTCTCTCTAAATCTAAGCCAGGAATTTTATTCAATTCTCCATCTGAATTATGTTCATATATAGAAAGGTATTTACCGAACACTTGAGAATGAAGAAGATAATAGTGGATCTCTATTAATAAATCAACATTCTTTGTTGTTTGATATAATGGAACTTCTTTTTCTGAGGCAGAAATTTAATAATGCTTGTCGAAGACGTATGGGTGGTTCAATGGGAAATGTGAAGATGTAATATTAGACTCCTGACTCTTGAAATGACTCTAAATTCATAATATTGTTATTATCATTGAAGAAGTTCATCCTCGACTAGGTTGAAGTTGCAGCACACAGCACGTTCATTTTCAAAATTTCGAATTTGTAAATGTTGCATTCGAGAACATATTTTAGCATAATAATTTGTTATTTTTGATTGACACGTAAATTTTGAGATGAAGACAACCAATTAAATTAAAATTTTTAATTTTTAACTATGCGAGATTTTTTATTAAAAATTCGGGTTCAAGCATATCGTCAACCACTCCTTTAGTTTTGAAAAAAAAGTAAAATCAAAGAATGGTATATAGTAAGTACGCACAATGAAAAGCTTTCTTTATTCTATATTTGCTGACTATCTACTGAATTCGAATGAAAGAACGAGGTGGGAGTAATGATAGAGGAGGTAATCGAGGAGGAGGAGGAGGCCGAGGAGCTATTCGTGGCCTCCGTGGCAATCGTGGAGGTAATTATAATGATTTCCCTTTTATTGGAAATTGGCTGTATTAAATTAGAGAATTAAACTTTGAATTCTTGTTTTCTTGGTATTTTTTGGCCAGGCGCAGTAGCTCGTGGAGGTATTTTTAATTTCATGGCTAGTTATGCTTATTTGAATTGTTTCATAAGTCCTTAATTAAAGGGGTTACAAAACGTGGTGGCGGAGGACGCGGTGCTGGTGGGCGCGGTGCTGGTGGACGTGGTGCTGCTCGAGGAGGTCGGGGTGGTGCTAAAAGAGGGGGAGCAAAAGGAGGATCAAAAGTTATTATTGAACCACACAGACATCAAGGTTTGCTATTCGATATTTAATAAGTATTTAATATTAATTATATTATACATTCACACAAATTCAACATTATTAAGGTGTATTCGTCGCGCGTGGTAAAGAAGATCTTTTAATCACAAAAAATTTAGTGGCTGGTGAATCAGTCTATGGTGAAAAAAGAATCTCTGTCGAAGGCCAAGATGGTGTAAAAGTCGAATACAGGGTATGGAATCCGTTTAGGTCAAAATTAGCGGCTGGTATCCTCGGTGGTATTGATTTTATTCACATTGCACCGGGAAAGAAAGTTCTTTATCTTGGAGCTGCTTCAGGAACAACAGTATCGCACGTAGCTGATATTGTTGGCCCAGTAAGTTTCCTATACTTATTAATATTCAATAGTTGAATGCTATATCAACGCGTTTTTGTATATTAATTAATTGTAATATAGACGGGAATTGTTTACGCGGTTGAATTCTCACATCGGTCCGGTCGAGATCTGATTAATGTTGCAAAGAAACGGACAAATGTCATTCCAATAATTGAAGACGCTCGATATCCTCAAAAATATCGGATGCTTGTCGATATGGTGGACGTGATCTTTGCAGATGTGGCTCAACCAGATCAAGCACGTATTATTGCATTGAATGCACACCACTTTCTCAAAAATAACGGGCATATCGTGATATCGATTAAAGCCAACTGCATCGACTCTACGGTCGATGCTGAGACTGTGTTTGCACGTGAAGTTAAGAAATTGCAAGAAGAGCATATCAAACCTCAAGAACAACTTACTTTGGAACCGTATGAACGTGATCATGCATTAGTTGTTGGGAAATATGTTAGAGTAAAAAAATAAACTATATAAAATCAAGAAACGATTTATGTGAAAAACACTCTTTGATTTATATCGTTTTCTGGTAGAGATCATTTAAACAGTCGGTCAGTCAATCCAGAACAAGCTTTCAATCAAAATTCTTTGTTACTGCTACTGATATCTTTAATGTTGGCCATGCGCATATTATTAACATCGTTGTTAACTAATAAAATTGTAAGAACCTAACATGAATATTTATATATAGCTCGATTTGTCGTAAATTAGATGGATATTCAATTAATCTATTGTTGTCATGTCATCACCTGGAGTTATATTTGATATTATACTTTAAATGAATGCATAAAGTCATTATTATTATTCATATTCCAACTCATAGACCAATTAACATTATTTAATTTTCTCCTGTCAAATCATGATCCTAAAGCTTCTTGTAGATATGTAGAAATATATATCAGTTTTCTATTGTTATTTAAATCTATTAACTCTTGCAATATTGAATCCTCATGACTTGTTCTACTAAATATTGAATATGGCTTAACATTTTCTTATATATATATTAGTTAAATCAGGAGCTGATATTCATTTGCAAGATAAATAATTATATTTGCTATTTTATTTTGTCTTTATTTATATAGTTATTGAATTAAATTTTATTATCTTATTAGATATTCTTAGATAATTTATTAAATTATTATCAAGTTTATTATCTATTATTTCTATATTATTAATAATCTATTATTATTTTTGAAATAATTACAAAAGATATATTATTAGTCAAGTTTGATAAGTTTCTTGCTTTATTTTTTATTTGTGTTCATTATTATATATTAATAAATATTTTTATTAATTATAATAATAAAATAAATTTGAATTTCTGAAATAAATAATTGAATAAGCATAATAATTTCAATTTTTCTTTTTCTTTTAATTATTTAAACTGATATTAAAATATTAAATTATGATATATTTTATTTAATTAGCTTTCTAATATAGTTCTTATTAATATTTATCTATTTTATTATTTTTATAATTTTCTTATAAAATTATTAATATAAGTATTAAAATTTATAATATTATCTCTAAGTTAATAAATATAATTAATAATTTTATTATTAATTTTATTAAATATAAAAAATATATCAAAATAATTATTAAATAATATTTATATCACTTTATTATACTAATTGCTTTATATATAATTTTTTTATCAGATTATAAAATTATTATTAATTTTTAGTTAATATTCTTTAGTAATTAATACTTAATAAAATAAATAAAATAGTTATTATATTTTATAAATTACAAATTTAAAATGTATTCATAATAAAATTATAAATTTATAATATCTTTTTTTTTATAAAAAGAATATTAAAAGTTATTATTATTAAATTAAAATTATTTACTTATAATAATATTTTTATGTTAATATAATATTTATATTCTTGAAAAATTAACTTAAATAAAATTTATAAAGTAAAAAACTAGAAATAATATATATAATATTATTATATAAAAGTATAATTTAGATAAAATAAAGTATATAATAATACTTATTTTCATATAAAATAAGAATTTATAATAAAAATAATTATTTAAATTATAGTTTATTATTAAAATCAAGAAAAAAACTATAATAAATCTGTATTTCTATATTATAATATATATTTCTTTTATAATATATAAATATTTTCAAATTAAAATTATAAGTAAATATATTATCTATTATATACA
>CAJVPS010001355.1:0-16012 GCA_910591765.1 Ambispora leptoticha | reverse complement strand
GAAATAAATAGTTTTGAATTGAATTATTTGAAAAATATAATTAAAAAACTTATTATTATAATAATAGTAATCTTTTTACAAGATCTCTTTTCTAATTATATAGTACTCTTTTTTTTACTTAATTTTATTTCTTTAACTATACAAAGTTAATTATAATTTTAAATTATAATATTATATTAATTTATGATTTTTGATATTATTTTAAAAGTAGAATATCTCTACTATAAATAAGACATACTTTTATTTATTTTGTTTTTGAGAGTAGAAAATCTTTACTATAAATAAGTCATATACATTTTATTTAGTTATTTAGTTTTCATATTTTAGTTTTTACTTTTTCTTTAATCATAGTCTTTTTTGATTAATAGTAATTTTACTATTTAATTATATTAAATCTTGAATTATATTGATTACTAGTGGCTTTACTAAGTTAATCTTTATAATTTCTTTAATTTAATTCTTTCTTTCTTTATTTATTTTATCTTTTATTAAGACAATATCTATAAATATTAATATAGATCTTAGAAATCTTTATTATTATTAAAAGTTATAGTCTAATTTCTCTCTCTTTATCTTTTAATTATTTCAGTTTTTTCTAATTCTATATCATTAAGATAAATTCAAGTGAAAATCCACTTATTAATTTATTATAAAATATTATATATATATATATATAAATAATTTAGTTATATTTAATTTATTATTTTTGATATAATTAAGATTTAAATTTTAAATATATAATAATAATTAATATAATACTTAAATTTTTTACTAATTATAATTATTAAAAAATTTAAGTATTATATTACTTTTGATAGTTATTATATAAAAACTTAATTTCTTAATATTATTATAATTTAATAAAAAATTATTTAAAATTAAAACTTTTTATATATAATAATAATTATAATTAATATAATACTTGAATTTTTTTTAGTTATAATTAATAAAATATATATTTTATTATATATAAATATTTTTTATTTTTAACTTAAAAAATAATAAATTTTTTAATTTAATATATATAGTGATAATCAAAAATAATGCAATATTTAAATTTTTTATTAATTATAATTAGTAAAATACAAGATTTTCCTTACATATAAAAGTTTTTAATTTTATTAACAAATATTTTTTATTTTTAGCTCAAAAAATAGCTAAAATTCTCTAGTTTAACATATATTTTTTTTCAGAATTTTCAGATTTTTTACCAGCAATTTGTTCTAATTACATATAAAATTAATTAATTTTTACTAATTATTAATTAATAAAAATTCAATTTTCACTATATTTTATTAATAAATTTAGTCCCCAAGTCATTACTTTTGATTACTACTATATGTAATTAGAACAAGTCACTGATAAAAAATCTGAAAATCCAAAAAAATATATGTTAAGCTAGAGATTTTTCAAGCTAAAAATAAAAAATATTTGTTAATAAAATTAAAAACTTTTATATATAAGAAAAAACATAATTATAATTAGTAAAAAATTTAAGTATCATATTACTTTTGATTATTATTATATCAAGAAATTCTTAATATAATAAATTTTTATTAGAATAGAAAATATTTTATATATTAGTTATTAATATTTAAATTTTATTAAATTAATTAGATTTTAATTTTTAATTAGTTAAAAAGAATTAGCAATATTTTACAAAATATTATAAGATAAATTTAAATATAAAATTAGAATTATTTTTTTATATATTTATTAAATAAAGTTATATAATATTTTTATTAAAATTTATAAGGAATTATAAAAAATATCTTTATTAAAATAATTTGCAGATAAATCTTATTCATCATTCTTGAAAAGCAAAATAAAAAGTATATTTTATAATACCTGGAAAACTCAAGAATAAAAATCTATAAATATAAAAAGATTTTAATTATATATAATTTTGAAAATAAAATATATAATATGAAATTGAACAAATTTTGTTACTTCTAATTATATAAAATTTATTTAATTATTATAATTAATATTAAATAAATATAAAAATGGCTAACTTATAGTATTTTTAATGGACCAATCTCCATAAAAAATATTTTTAATAATTTAATATTCGGAACTATTATGAGATTTGAATCATTAGATTAAAAAATGGATGTTTTTGTCTATATTAACGAAAAATCATGGGATCAGGGAAGGATGGTGAAGTCACGTTATTTCGAAAGATATCATACGCATAAAATAATATCATTAACAAATGTGAGGCATAATTATTGATATGCATGATATCATATGACAGCGACTTCTTCATTGTTTTGTATCAAAAGTGACAAATTTGAATTTTTAACAATTAAATAATACTATAATACTTTTAGTCCTATTTAATTGTTAAAAATTCCAATTCGTCACACCTGACACCAAATTTCACAAAATATTATTGTAGTATTTAAGAAAACTTGCTTCCGACATCCTAGAGAATATATTTATAGATTATTCGCAATTTGTTTATTTCCCAGAAATACGACAAAGCTGTCGCGATTGTGCTATTAAAATTGCCAGTTGTGTAGAAACCATTTTTTGCTGTTGATTGTTCGCCGCAAAATTTTATAGTTTCATTTAATAGCAGTTTTTTGTATTTCATGTTCCATATTTAGTAAACAATCACAGCAATGACGCACGTGAACATCATCTTAAAAAAAACAATAAAAACAATACCAACTCATCGTGTTGGGTGATGTTAGTAAAAAACTATGGATGAAAACAACTCCCAATCCCAAATTGTCGTCCTCAACGTTGGTGGACTAAAGGTATCTAAGGATCGCTATAAATATTAGACCTTCTCGTTTACTAATTTTACATTAAATACATGTACATGTAGTATGAAACTTTGCAATCAACTTTAACTGCCTATCCAGATACTTTACTTGGAACGATGTTTGCAGAAAGAAATCAACATCTTTTGAAACCAAAAAATGGAAACGAATATTTTTTTGATCGTAATGGACGAGCATTTCATTACATTATGGAATACTATAGATCTGGAAAACTTTATTTTCCTACTAAATTTGACGATAAACATTCTGAATTTTGGGCGACAAGAGAGGAAGTCGAATCTGAACTTGATTATTTTCAAATCAATATTGAAGATCATCACATAAAAGAGGTACATCTTCAGCTTAGCAGATATCTTGATGAATTTCTCGTCTTTTTGGAGGAACAAATTTTGAATGAAATGCGATCGATGGAGGAAGGCTTAGAAATTCATTTGAAGTCCGATTCATGTAAAATTAAGCAAAGAGATTATTCCCGTAATATTTCTTGCGGGACAAAAGTTGCATATAAGTTAGCAAACAAATTCCATTCTAATATTTCGCAATATTTAAGAACCAAATTTAAGGGTTCAAAGTTTGTTTCAAATCCACATATATGTGACATTGTTTATTCTGATGCGCCTGATTGCATCAAATTCAAGATGAACTTTAAATATGATGAAGAATTAATATTGAGGATGTCACATTTTGTTGAAGGTATTTTTTATAATTTTTGTTTATATTTATTTGTTTATGTTTATTTATTCATTACTGAAAGTTTATTTGGTTTTATTTAATAGAGAATTAAAATATCAAAATAATTATTGATAACGATAATTTAATATATTAATAGTTGAATGAATAGTTGCGAAACATCAGATAATTAAAGTTATTGTCATTTTAATAAATTTCATAGAAGATAGTTCTGCTTTATAAATATCATTTCTTTGAAAAACGAATTTAGTTTGATTCATTCTTAAATAATATATCAATGCCCTAATAAATCACCAACGTTCTGAATCCCAACCTTCGACAAATTCGGTATTGGAATTGGCATCTCCTTGCTTCTATACCGAAAATAATTAATGCCAATAAAAGATCTGGAATAGTTATCCGTTATAAATTTTATTTATTAACAATAAGCACTGCCATTATTTACAAATATGTTGAGAAGTTGTCTAATCAAAATCCTCCGTCAAAAGCGCTTTTGTTTAGACTTACTCTTTCATGTCCTATTGAATTTTAATCAATAACTCAAATCTGATTCAAAACTCAAATTCGGTTCTGAGAGTACTACATGTTTTAACGTTGCGACTATAATGTCTTTTTATGAGCTTTGAATTTGTCGTGTGCAGACTTATCCGATGAATTAAAAAATATTTTAGCGTTAGAGAAGATTAATCAAAGCTTTGTATTTGAAAAGGAATTTGCTAACTCTGAATCACAATTTTTATAGAAATCAGTGACAAGTATATGTACTGTACCGTTCCAAAATATGTACGATATGGCATACTGGTCAAATATAGGTTCAAGTTAGTTTGTACCATGTGTATATATACTCACCAACGACCTCGTTTTGTCTCGTTGCTAGTCACCGCAAAAAGTAACGTCCGATTTACAATTAAAATAAAACTTCAAAAATATATGTGATTATTTTATTTTTACATAAAAATATTTTAATGCTTTTATTGATCCTCTTTTGATTTCGATAACATGTGAATTCTCCTTAGTCTTGTAATAACAATTTCCAAATAGAGACATCAAATTTCGACCACTCCTCCTTTAGGGTGACTTTAAGCTTATCAACGGTTCTTGGAAAATGTATATGCTTCTGAATGTTATCCTTTAATATTTCAAGCTGTTTTTTATAGAGTTAAGATCGGGTGAACTTACTGGTCAGTCCATAATTTTTTTGCCTTGAACTATTCCATAGCTTTTCCTGCGACATGTCTTAGAACATTATCTTGTTAAAACTCTACATTTCCCGTATTAAATAACGCTAAAATGGTTAAAAATGTGTTTTAGGATTTTAAGGTATGTTGTAATGTATTGTCTCACATCAGTCTCTTCAAAAAAGGGGCGTTAAAAATTTTGACATCATTATTTCCGTGCGGTCTGCAAAATCAAAAATTCTTGAAACCGGTTAAAATAGAAATCTGATAAAACACTGTAAACTTTCGAAATATATTAATGTTATACATTAAATTACGCGTTTTCAAAAAAATAAATTAATTTAGAAAAAATTCTATATATTATTTAAATACTAGCTTGATTCATATATGACCTGAATTTTTCAAGATATCGGCTTGAAACAACATCAAAAGAAACAGGCTTTAAACCAAATAATTTAATTTCTTTAATAAAAAGTTTCTTACGCCGTTAGTTTCATAAACTAAACTATAAAGTAATATTATATTTTTTTTATTGAAATAAATTCAGCCAGCTCTGTATTAAGTCAAGTCAGTTCAATTGGCAACAATTTTTAAAATTAACTAAACAAATTTAACAAAGGATAGTATAGGCACTTTTGTATTACATTCGCCTTTGAGTCTGCTTAATTTCAAATATTTATTAAAATTGTTTTTTCATTTATATAAACGAAATAAATAGTAGGTTGATATTTAATATAAGAATGTTTGAATATTAGATTTTAAAACATAAAATAAAGCTAGTACATGTATTGAGGTTAACAATTTTTAATACATATACATGTACATATAATATTAAGAGATAACTGTACAATTAGGAGACAATTCACACAGCAATATATTTATCAACAGAGATTTATATTAAATGTATAAATTAATTACATCATTTGAGATGCTTGAACTAAACTTTTAATATTTGTTTTGAAATATCTAAGAACAAAAATTTAATAGGAATCTTGATAATATAAATACTCTAAAAAGCTTAAAATCAATAATTCTTTAATTAGCGCGAACAATAGGAAAATTTTAATCTGAGCAGCGATACGTATACGAACCCAGATATGGTCACGTACAATTTTGATTTAAGAGTAATAGAATTAAGCGTGTTAGAATGAATAATTTACCGTAAACTGCTGACTAATAGATCCCCCTATGATTAAGATCCTGTAATGATTTTTGGGTCCAATTTTTGATTTAGACCCAGATATTTTACATAGTATAATTCAAAGAATTATACCCCTATCCCATGGGAATACCCAGGTATAACAACAAAATTTTATTTATCTAATATCTCTAACTATTCTTCATTTGTCCAATCATTTTCATAAGCTTCTACTTCATTATATGTCTCTCCATCAATAGAATCAATTACCAAACTTTCATCACTATCTTCTTCTACTAAACCTACATAATCAAATACCAATTCATCTTCTGTTCCATCCATTCTTACTGAAATGCCACAACATTTGAATGCTTTCCTAATTAAGTTAGGATCAATATCATTCCATGATTTTTTAATCCATTGTGCAACTGTTGCATATGATGGTTTTCGAATGTATCTGACTGGTGTTAATTGATGAACTTCATTAACCATCTATTCATTGTAACAATTATGCATCTAATAAATTAAAAATTCAATAAATATATTTTATATAATAATAAAAAAATTAATTTACCTTTTGTTTGAAACTTTTGTTAATTGCAACATCTAGCAGTTGAAGTTTGCTAGTTAATTCACCTGGAATGACTGCAAGATAAGTATTCTTTTCTTTAAAATTTTGTTTAATTAATTCAATTAAATGGTCTCTAAATGAATCCAAAACAAGAAAAGATTTTGGATTTCTCATTTCATTACATTTAGTCCAAATAGTATCAATTTAATAATTCATTTCTTGTTTATTACACCATTTTTTTTCATTGATATAGATAATAACATCTTGAGGAAAGCTTTCATGTGAGATGTTTTTTAGTTTGAAGATGCATGTAAGAGGAAGTTTCATACTATCAGCAAGACATTCAAGAATTATAATAAAACAAGTTCTTTCATGCCCTGTTATTTGAATATTAATGGTCTTGGCATCATATTACTCAAGAATTATAGTACAAGGAAGATCAAAAGATAATGATATTTCATCTATATTTCCAATATATTTTATTAGAAACTTGTGTTGATGATATTTTAACAAAACAAAGCTTAAAAATTCACTTTGTTTTTCAATAAGATTTTCAGGAAAATATTATGTAATAGTTATTTGACAATGATTCAAAAGATCATGATAATGTAAAAATCTACTTAACCATCAATCAGAAAATTTAAAGTTGATAATATCAGGATAAAAATATTTAAATTTATCAGTTTGCAAGATTGATTTTGCTTTTTATATCACTATATTTTGTATTATGGCATTTTGTCTATCATGTAGTTTCATAACCCACACAACAAGTCTTTCTTCAAGCAATTTGGAACCATGGTTAAGTATTAGAATATAAGATATAGCATCAAATAATTCTTTTTTTTTACTTCTTTACTTATAAACTTGCTTAAGTTTAATACCAAATCTTTTAACTGTTCTATACATATTGTTAACATATTTCAAATAATGAATAACCATGAGTTTTTCATGAGCATACCAAGTACAACAAGTTTTTTTCATAAAACAAGATCATTTTGGAGTGATTCTTTTGTATAGAGATATTTTTTGAAAATTTGAAGTCAAAAAATGAAATTTTTATATATCAATCAAAGTGAAAAATTAAAAAATCATGTCAATTATTAATTTATGTGTATACAATAAAAAATGTATTTGATCAAAGTACAAATATCTACATTTGCAATGGTTCTCAAAAAAAATAAATTTCTAGTAATTTCTTTGAAATATAACTCATAAAATATATCTCTTATTAATACAAAGTATCTCTCTTACTTGGATACTCAGAATACTAAAATAGATATTGGAAATATCTGGATATATTAGTTAGCAGTTTATGATAATATTAAAAGACCTCTTTAATATTCTAAAGATTTCTGTGACAAATTATATGAAAATTAATCACTAACAAATGAAATTTCTGATAATAATAAAATATAATTTGAGGAGGTTTTTAAGCAGCAGAATTTATTGATGCAGTCTGGAAATAATAATTCAAATAGTTTCATTTAAACAAAACTAAAGTGTTCAAAATCAAAAGTTGGACTTGATTTCTGTGAATATAATTAATGATCAAATTTAAAGCAAGGTTTGTTTATAAACAAAGCTTCTCCATTAAAAGTACATATGACAAGCTTTGAAGATAATTAATTAACAAGTAAAGGTGAGTTATTTTCATTAGAGCATATTTCTTGATCATACTAAATTCTTCTATTTATATGAGTATAGAAATTATGTGAACTTTTGTTAGACAGACAGGCACAGTGCATATCATCTAGTCCCATAGTTTTTAATATATGTTATATTAACACTTATTACTAAATTATTGATTGGGATTGTAATAACATAAAATGAATATTTAGCTTATAATTCTACATTAAAAAAATCAATTTTACAAAAGTTATAGGCTTTTAAAAAATTATAATTTTATTAGTAATCTTTAAATTTTGCCATGAAAGTTAAAATAATTTAATACACCATACATTTACTTGATTAATGTTTTGATTGTTATTTTCGAGATACATTCCATAATTCATTATTACTTGATTCCCAATTACTTTCAGAATTAGTTTGGTTTCGATAGGTAAGTCGTGTTAATTCTCGCTCCTGGTTTCAACTATGAATTTTTTCCTTTTTTTAATAAAGGTTAAAGATTATACGTATACATGTAGTTTAAGAAATACATGTACATGTATATATATATTAAAAAACAGGCGTGCTTTAAGCAACTTTCAATACTGAGTTATCTGATTTGCCAAGACCGAAAAAATTGAGCGCTTATAAAATAATAGTATGGAAAAAGAAAAGAGAAGATAACCAATTGAGTCAAAACGTATTTACAAGATAATATAGAGGAAAGATCTAAAAAAATGAAGTCATAAATGAGCAAATGATTGGAATGAAAATGGAAAAGGAATAAATAAAGATAAACAAAAAGCATTCGAATGGTATTTAAAAGCAGCAAAAGCTGGAGATACTAAATCACAATTTTATTTGCTCTCTGTTATGAAAATGGAGAAGGAACAAACAAAGGGCATTCAAATAGTATTTAAATCAGCAGAAGATGGAGATCCTGGAGCGCAATATAATCTTGTTACAAAGATGAAGAAAAAGCATTCGAGTGGTAGCTGAAAGCTGCAGAGTCTGGAATTTCTCAAGCATAATTTAATCTTGTTTACTTTCATGAAAATTATACCACTTTTTGGACTTTCATTTAATTAATTTTCGCAATGATTTTAGCTTTTTTGGTATCTAATTGTTTCAACTTGGTCAACAATTTAACTTTGCTGGCTAGACTACGGCCTGATCTTTTTACTTCTTCACTCTTGGAAAAAGTAACAATCAAGGATGAACAAAAAGCATTCGAATGATATTTGAAGCAGCAGAAACTGGATACTCTAGTACATAAAATACACTTGGTGTTTATTATTCTCATGGAACAGGAGCAAACACAGATGAACAAAAAGCAATCGAATGGTATTTGAAAGCAGAAAATTCTGGAGCACAATTTTATCTTGGGACCTGTTATGAGCTTGGACGAGGAATAACGAGAAATGAGACAAAAGCATTGGAATATTTATCTAAATCTGCACAGGCTGGGTCACCTTTAGCCGCATGTTTTCTGAGATTTAGTTACGAAAGGAGCAGAATTAGGACATAATAAACATAGTTTAATTTTGGAAAAGTTTTTCAATATGGGATGGAATCTCGACTTAGCATTAACGTGGCTAAAGAGAACGCACATGATCAAGCTCCTGAATTAGTTGAATTTTTCTATTTCAAAGAAATTTATAATCAAAATATTTTGCTTTTAATTCAAAACTTATTTGTGTTGTGCAACCTTTTAATAAGATTTTGCTCAGCAAAAGTTTGATATTATTTCACTATTCAGCGTGATATCTTTTTTCAAGAAAACACCTGTTTGTCGAAACTTATAGAATTTTCCTTCTCGTTTTGAGCATTTTATTGGTGTTAAAAAACACATAAATTTGATATTAAATCCGATTACTTGTGGTTTTTATTTTACAACTTCAACCGTTGCTTTTTTTATCTTTTATATACTGTACTGGACGGAGGGATAAATTTCAATATTCAATAATAGTATATTCATGAATTTAGCATGAATTTTGTTTGTTGATATAAAATTACAAAATACAGAAATTTTTTATTAAAGTGGAATAGCATAGAGTTGTAATTTGACATTATAACAATGCTTAGATCAAACATAAATATCATAAAACCAAATATGATTTTCTTAAAAAATTATTATTATATTGAGCTTGGCTGTATGTTTAAAATGGTAGTGAGTTCTAAAATTTCATGATAAAGTTTTTTAATTTTGCGTAATAATTAATATTGATATTCATCTAACAAAGTGAATTGACAAATAATAGTTTAAAGACTTCTATTTTCTTAAGAGATTAAAGTTACTTAATTAAAAAATTTATTACGTAGATATAAAACTCGTAATAGATTTTCTGTATCAGATGTAAAAAAAACAACTATATATTATTACAGAAATATCTATCCAACAAGATTATAAAAGGAGATTTTATAAAATAATACAATGGAATGGTATGCTGAAGTAAATATAATTTATCACTATGCGTATTCGAAGGATATAAACTTGAAGCTGTGTGAACTCATTCCATAATTCGATGCAAATTAAACGAAAATTTTTTAACTTAAACTGGTTGCTTTTATTTTCTAATGAATCGAGTTTTTCAAAAATAATAGTCAAAGCTGGCCTTTTTAATTTCTCGTTTTAGTGATTGCAAAAAAACAGGCAAGAACATGTGATCTGATCGTCCGATGTGTATTCATTGTGGGAAAAATTATTATTGCCATTTATTTATCGTGCTCATCAAATTATCTTTTTGTCTGATAGTGTTTTGGCAGCGCATAAAAGAGCAAAAGAAGAAAAATCTTGTTGAGGCATTGTTGTATTGGAACCACCCTGTAGTTTTTCAATTTATATGATATATTATAATTTACGATCCCAAAGTACAATCACTGGCAATTTTCAGGCGCCAATAACAATTATCGTGAGTATAATTGATATTGCGACCGCACACACTTGTCCAATTATATAAAAATACAACGTATTTTCCAATAACGTGTGTCGATACTACATTTTTCGGAGTATGATAAAACCGTATCATCATGACTATTATCACTATCATGTCATCTTTTCAAAAATAACTAATGATAGATGTGTTCGTAAATCAACATATTTTTATCGACATTCGTGAAGTTAACTTGGTTATCTGGGGGCCGACTTAATGCATGGTAATCAGAATCATAAAGCTTTCGTGATTTACATTTTTCGTGTGCATGGGTTGCATAGCCATCCGCATACAATCAACAATAAAAAAAACAAAGAAGAAAAATCTTGTTAGTATCGATGAAACACCGTTGCATTGGACACATTGAAATATGCGAGGACTCAATTTATATTATATAATATAATTTACGATCTATAACTGGCAATTTTCAGGTGACAATAACAATTACCGTGTGTATATTTGATATTGCGAGCACCCTTACACGCATACACTTGTCCAATTACTGTATATAAAAATGCATCGATTTCCCACTATCATCATTATTATGTCGTCATTTCAATATAATGTTTATAATCAACATACTTTTATTGATATTCGTGAAGTTAACTTGGGGACTGGCTTAATGCATGGTACATGTAATCAGAATCATAAAGCTTCCGTGATTTACATTTATTTCGTGTGCATGATTTGCATAGCCATTCACACACAATCAACAATAAAAAAACAGATATATAGAGAGATGAAAAGCATAAATCAAATCAAAATCTTACAGTTTGAAAATTAATTAAATAAAACCAGTTTTGCTCCGAGCCATATATTGGTACTGTATCGGTATATATTTTCTTGTTATATAGATTTTTGTTACACAACAGTACAAAAAACACCCGTCACTTATCGTTTTCTAAAATACAAGGAGATTATTATTATCGTCTATTACGCTCAGACAGAACAAACCAAAAAAAAGTGAAGCTGTGAATTAAGACTAGTAAGTAGCATCAAAAATAAAAATAAAAGACCACAGGTAAATCAACTACTTAGTTTTTGTTGAGACCACAGAATTGTCCAGTCCTCATTCGTCACCTATATGCTTGTAGTGGTAGTTTGTAGTGAATAACTACTTAATAACCGGTTCTACTTTGCACAGATCCTATTAACTCTTTCCCTTCGCCGACTTTCTCCCCTGTCGTTGTATGAGTGTTTTCATTTTTAAATATATTTTTCCTTCTCGTCTCTTTACATTAGTGTGTTACCCTTTTATTTTTATTTTATTTTTAATTAAATAACTAAATAATATTTTTTTCTTTTTCCACCAAAATCACCCTTTATATATTTATTAACGTAGAATAATTCTCTATATATATTAGTTTCAAAATAGCTGGGCTTTATACTATTCTTACGTACTGGAGAGTATAGAATTTGGCTACTTATTACACCAATTACACGCCTATTCCAACTTTAAAATAATTATATTTCTAATGCCTGGTGCGATCTCTCAGACAGCTTATGACGGGTTGTCCGCCTATCTTCGGACAGCAGCATCGCCAGAATTTTTTCCGAATCCACCACCGCCACAGCACAATTATCAGCCCCTGGCGGCTCATTATTTGAATCAACTTCAACAGGCTGCTGTTATTCAGCAACAGCAGCATCAGCAGCCACAACCTCAGCAACAGTATCCCATGAACATGCCTATAGTTTATACTTCATCCGTTGTTGGGTCCCAGGTCAACAATGATAATAATAATAATGCTGCAGCAGGCAAACTACATCAACCTTCTGTTATTAACCACCATAATTCCTCGAGCACTTTGAAGTTGGCCGAGTTCGCTTCGAATATGATTTACCAAATGTGGCATTTTAAAAGACCTTCCTCTGCCTTGACTAATCAGTATGGCGCGCCACCTGCATCGTATCCTAATAATATCTCACCAACTGCGAGCCCTCAGTTCAAAAATTTCTGTAATCACGTACGTCACTTTATCAATAGCAAGATCTCCATCATCAAAAATGATTCACTTTTATTTTACTATTTGATGTTATTTAGGTTCTTCAACAGACTCAGCTCTCAGAAATTGTTGTTTTTTTGTCACTCAAATATGTTCAAAAATTGGTGAAAAATGGAACAACGTCTACTGGTGATAAAGGATCAGAATATCGTGTATTCACCGTTGCATTAATGTTGGCTAATAAGTTTCTTGACGATAATGCATTTACAAACCAAACCTGGTCAGAAGTGACAAATATTAATATCAAGGAACTTAACATTATGGAGTGGGAATTTCTCGACAATTTGGATTGCAAGTTATTTGTGAGCGATACAGAATACAAACACTGGTTGCAATGTCTTAATGAGTATACTCAAAGGCAGCATCAACAGTCACTTCATCAAAGGAATAAATCCGCTTCGGATGCTTCCTTGAGAAATGCTGGATTGGTTACCATCACTGCTGAAGCTCAGCAACAAAGGCAACAGCAAGATCAACAACAATCTTGGACTCAAAGATCTAATACTTTACAACAGGCTTATAAGTATTCGTTGATGTCTATGCCAGAGCCATACGAAGTTACACCAATTTCGATTGCTCATCGTCGCCAGCCAAAAACACAAACCACTAATGCAGTTGGCATAACTTCTGGACAACAATTACCATCCACGAAATACGCTCAGTCACACTATGGATCTGTTCAAGCTCAGCAAGGCTTGAACATAATAAATGGAATCGGTGGCTTTGCCTTCCCTTTTCTTGGATCTCGTAATAACAACACCAATAACAGTAATAATTTTCGAATTTCTGCTAAAAAGGTAGAAGGTATCGCTGCTAGTTCTGGTGGATCTTTTGGTTCGGCCCCTGTTATGATTGCTCCCCCTGGCTTTGGTATTGTTGGTGGGTTTGGTGCGCCAATTGTATCTCTTCAATCTTCATTACATCGTGCACGGAAATAGATTATAACAACACAGGTACTAGGATTTGTAATGTTGTTGCTGCTGGAACGACTAAAGTTGCTGTAAATGCTGCCTCTAATATCAATTCGACGGCAGGAGGTGAACTATTACTACTAAATAACACAATAACAATAACTTGTGACAAGGACAAAAAGATGTAAATAGGATCATCCGTGAATTAATACTATTATTATTACATGCATTATTACTATTAGGATGACCAATATTTTTTTCGTAACAAAGGATAAATGATTGACATGGGGTTTTCGATCATTTTTATTAATAGTACATGATATTACGATCACATGCATCTCTTTAACACGCTTCAAACTATAAAAAACTACTCACATTGCAAGAATCTCTACCGTTACATATACACCTATACAACGACAACGATTATCTCGTTTGTTTTCTAACATTTCAACCAATTCACGCATTTTATCCACTGAACTGTAATTAATTTACTAAATGTCAAAGAAATGAGTAGTGTTATTACTGTTTCAAATATCAAACGAATTTATAATGATGAATTGTCTAGCTGAGATAAAGATAATAAAAGAGTGCAAAATTAATTGTAAATATTTAAATATATTCGAATGGATTCCTTTTGAAAGATTTACTAACGTGGAACATCTTGCAAAAGGTGGTTTTGGGTCAATTTATAAAACCACCTGGTTGGATGGGCCATTATATTATGATAATTTCTTTCACGGGCCAAGTGGGATCATGAAGAAAATAAATTTAAACGAAGAGAAGAGAAGAATGTTACGGGAAATTGATAGATATTTTGGAATGACTAAAAACTCAGTTACAAACGATTACTTGATAGTAATGAATGTCATTTTATAGTAATCTCTACAGTATATTGATCTCAAAGATGGAATCAAATACATGTTATCTTTATTAAAGTTTCTCGAATTGCGATACAAACTCGTGATCCTTCCGACATGACCTGCAGGTAATCGACTCGTGCTACCTGGACATAATTCGAAAACTAATAACGGAAAACTAAAATAACAAAAAAAATTAATATAATAATAACAATAACAATAACCATAAAAAATAATAAAACTTACTAGCAATAGCATCTAATCACATTAATTATGCGCTTCGAAAACTCTAATCAATCAATAATTTCCAACCTATTGCAAAAGAAAGCCAATTTATTTATTTTTAATAGTTTAATTATTGCTTCTTGATTTATTTACATTCTGAAATTATATTTGATTATTTTATAAATGCATAAAAAAATTTAATTAAATATAATTAATTTTAAATAAAAAAAATAAAAATTATGCATAATACCGCCATAGATAAAGGAAAAATAAATAGATTTGGTGAATTTTGCCTAAAAAGAATATTTTAATTAATTATGCTTGTAAGAATCTAATTTTTATGCTGATATTTATAAATATTATTTAATAAATTTAATAGATAATAATTGAGATTATTTTGAGATCAAGCAAGATAATTTAAAATTAGAATTTGAAAATTATCTTTTCTAATTCAAGTTAAGCTAGATTAGTACTTATTATTCATAATCAAATATCTAGTTAAAAAAGTTTATAAATTGATATTTATAATAAAAATTATTTTTATTTATTCTTATAATAAAATTACTTTGTAAATTTACAGAATTTTTTCTTATAAAATCTCTATGATTAATTATTAATTTTTAAATTTTTGCATATATCAAAAGTATTTTTAGTAAGTTACTATTTTTTATTAATAATTTTTAATTTTTAAATAAAAAAATTTTAATTATTGAAAAAAATAATAATATAAGATCTTTTATAAAGATTATTTTATATAAATACTAATATAAATAGAATATAAACATAGATATATATAGATATAAATATATATATAAATAAAACTTGATAAAAATAGATATAGATAAATATAATTATCTATTTTTCTATATTTAACTATTCAAATTACTAATATATATTATAATAAATAAATATTATATAATTATAATAATTAATTAAAATTATATTATAACTTTTTACAAATTATTTAATTTAATTAATAATATTAATTAATTAATAAACTTTTTTATATAATGTAAGATTATTTTGTTAATGGTTGTAAACAAGATAAAATATGATATGAATAAGTTTTAATTTTATAACTTATGATTATTTTTATTATTTAA
>CAJVPS010001354.1:0-16014 GCA_910591765.1 Ambispora leptoticha | reverse complement strand
CAGTCTCTCTCAACCTAATATTATTAAGATAAATCCAAGTTAAAATCCACTTATCAGATTTGTCATAATAATATTTTTTTAAAAGATAATACTAGTATAAAAAGAATGACTTTAACAAATTCTAACTGATATAGTAATATCATGATGATGAGAGAATTTCAAAAAAATATAACTTGTTTCAGATTTAAGTAATAATTAGTATATTAAAGACAAAAAAAAATAAGATATCACCAAAAAAAAAATAAATAATTCATATTTTACTAATATTACTCATTAGATTTATATTTATTCTATTTTCTTAAAAGTTATTTTTTATTATACAAGTGTTTAATTTAGCAAATTTTTCTTATATCTGATAGTAAATAATGATGATTATTAAAAAATAATTTCCAATATCAGATTATTCATTTATTTCTTATTCTAAAAAATTTAATAAATAAAATTAATAATCTTCTTATTTTTGATAATTTTATTAATCTTGAAATTACTATCAATAGCATATATTAATATTAATAAAAATCCTGAAAAAATCATGATTATATTAAATCAAATTGATTATTATTTGAATAAGTGATCAAACAAATTCATAATGAAAAGTCAACTAATAATTAGTATTAGATTCACGTAATAATGAAAGGAAGCTAATTAATGTTAATAAAAAAAGAGATACAAACTGTAAAATAATGAAGATATTGACAGATAACTTGAATGATAACAACTAGAAAATCATATCTTATGTATTTGTTCTTCTTCTCGAATGAGTTAAGTTATAAATCAAGTTTAAAAGAGAGCATGTTAATCAATAATATTGAAGCACAAAATATATAATGAGATTAATAGAAAATTGTCTTAGATAATTTAAAGATTAATTAATTACATTTTGAATATTGATATAAAAGTAATAAACTATTTTTCATAATCTTCTAATAACACTTGTATTGGTTAGATTTTCATTATTACGTAGATCCGAAATTTTGTATCATCTAGGATCGGAGAAGCCGGAACCGATCGACGACGTCACGTGACACGAACTTTTTGGGGGGTCGCGCTGGTAGACTCATTACGAAATTTGTCAAAAGTCACAGGGCCTATTTCATGAATGCTCGAAAACGTTTGTTATAGAGTTTATATTAGCAGGCTAAATTCCGTTACATAAAGTCCCAAAAATTATTTGAAAAATTGAATTATTAATACATTAATTATATACTAAGGAAACCAGTAGAAAAATATACAGTTCTTTGACGAATTTACAAAAAGTTAAATAACAAGGACTAAATTACACTATATGGATATGCTATTAGTTATTAAGAAAAATTAATGTCCTTTTTGAATAATTGATATCAATGTTTTATATGAATAAGAAGGGAATATTATTATTGATTAACTTGATCGCTTAGTCGAAAATTTGCAAATATATCTTCTAATCCGGTATCGACCGATATATCAATATTGTAATCCAATGCTCGAAACTCTAAATTAGAAACATCTTTAATAACTTTATTACGTTTCATGTAGACTTTTACTTGAAGAAATTAAACTTACCGTAATCTGAATTCGCACTCGTTCCAAGTACAATTGAAGGTTTTGCTATGTTTATAATTTATGTGGGAAAAATGTCAGCATTTCACAAAAAAACAACTGGTAATAATGAACATTTTTTGTACGTACAAATCTGAGTAAAATTGTCTGTTGTTAATGAAGTAAATAAAAATGTTCCTTCTTTATAGATTTTACTGTCGGGTTTCTGACTTAGCTTGCTTAATTCAGGAAAATTTAAAAGTCTACTAGTATAAAATGCTTCAGGATGAAGTCGTTGATTCCAAACAGGCAATGCATTTTTATGTGCGGGAGAATAAGTGTACGCAATCATTTCAGTTATAATGTCCTTTTGCATATTGCTTATCTCGTCCGCACGTTTGCTCTTATCTTTTCGTACAATTCGTTTAATTGTGCCGAAAATACTTCGCTTTTTCTTGATTCTTGCTAAACCAGATTCACTAACTATCGATGACACGTCACTGGTAAAGGAGTCAGTGTCACGTATAGTACTTGAATTGTCAGTAAATACACTGTTAGTACGACTTCTTACAGAAGGCTCGCGCGAATTCCCTGAAGGTTCTACACTAAAACTAATACTAGACGAAGGCGACGACATGTTGAGGCAAGGCCAACCTTCAATAGCAACAATTATCTCATCAGCATCTGGGCGTTTAAGCGGATCCGGATCCCAGCATTCTTTCATTAACTCAATATATTGTGCTGGAGCGCCAGTCGGGATATCAGGACGTAATCCATCACAAATTTCCGTTGCTAAACTCGCGTCATGTGGTCGATCACAAAAAGGAGATTTACCCGACGCAAGCTCCCACATGATCATTGCAAATCCATAAATATCTGCAGCTTTTGTGAAACGTTTTCCTTGTATCACTTCAGGTGACATGAACGGAAGTACCCCATAAATTTTTCCCGAATCGTAAGGAAGATCCGCGGGACGGCATAATCCTAAATCACCTATTTTTAGAAACTTTTTATTTTGTCTCCTTTGATGGTTTCGGTGGTCTTTGTAAACTAGAATATTGCCACTATGTAAATCTCGATGTATTAAATTGGCACGATGTATTGTTTTTAGACCTTTGGCGATTTGTCGTAGCATTTTTCTACATACATCCCACGTTAAGCGTGTCGTAGTTTTTTGTAAATATTGTCGAAGATTACCGTCTTCTGCATATTCTAACACCACCATGTATTCGTTTTTGAAATTCTTTGTCATGCCATAGTAATGGGGAACATAATTACAACAACTTGTAGATTCCCAATATGATTTCAACTTTAAAACAAACGTTACTTTGGGAATTAGAATTATAGCATTTATTACGAAACCATTATACATAGAATAAAAAAAATGATTGTTACCTCTTTCAAAAATTCTTCCGTAGCGTTAACAGAATTCTTTATACTTTTCAATGCGACCTTGGATAATCCCCGTTTCCGTAATCTTTCTGGCGCATTATATGACCAATTAGCCGTATAGATACTCCCAAAGCCTCCTTCCGCCACAAATTGCACATCTTCCAAAAGATCATACGGAATCCATTGCAAATAACGAGACTCCGAAGTGGCTTTCAGTTGAGTCTCCCGTATAAATTCATCGATAATTGGTTTTCCACTCGTCCACAGCGAAAAATTTTTCTTAAAATGGGCAACTTGACACGTTTGACACCAGTTCGAATGAACAAGGTGTTGATGACATATTTCACATTTTTGTACGCGCTGTTCGTTATTAAAGGGGAGTGAAAATTTTTTATTTCGTTTGAATGATGTTTCCATTTAATTGACAGTGCAACGAAGTCTTTTGATTTTTACCTGCGGAAGACAAGGTTCAGTGGCTGTTTTTCGCAAGTTTAGTTGAGATCTTGCTCTCCAAATTACTTCAGTTTCCATTTGTTAAGATAAATTAACAACAGCAGCAATAATAATAATATTAATATTAATGATGAATAGATGATTGTTTCGTTTTAAGTTTTATATATATATTACAATAATTGCTGATAAAATGACATTATTGTTTCAGATTAATTGCCGAAAAATCAATCATTCTACTTAATTCAATCCTACAATATTTATATACTATAGTACATATATGCTAATTAAATATTGAAAATCAGAAAACGAGTTCTTTTTATTTTTATTTATGGTGTATTTATGTTAGTTATTCCCTCATACCGATACTGTACTGTGTGGTATGGAAACACACAATGTACATGTACATGTATAAAGCATGTATCGTGTATGAATAACATTGAGTTCCAAGTTATTTGCTTCCCTTTTTAACTTTATTTTTAATTGGTAGATCAATTTCTTCGCGTTGTCATCCACAAATACAAAAACTTCCTTTTTTTCTTTGTGTCCAATATCGAAACTGCTATCGTAGTGAAACAATGTGAATGTGATTAACTTTAGATTTTATAAAATCCTGTATTGGTACATGTATTTATTAAACATGGCGCCAAGATCATGGGAGGGAATAGGAGATTCCAATTATTATTCAAACTCCTAAACTAATTTTTTAAGTTTCTATTATCACTATACTGTATGTACCTAATATGAACCATTAATGGATAGGATAAATTCATTTTGCTACATGAAATGGAAAGAACCTGGCCATAATTTGAGAATTTTATATTCTAAATTCGAATTCCATGTTATTGTTATGCTGCCAAAGATTCTTCTTATTATGATTCATTGGCATCGGTGCGTAACAAAAAAAAAGTTTTGATCTACTGTTATATGTACTTATTGTCTGTATCTGACAATAAAAATTTCTGTATTTATTATTTATTATGTGAACAAAGAAAAAACGAAAATTCGTTCAATTACAGATTCGATCGAATACATGTACATATATTACTATTATTATTTTTTAGCGAGTCTTATTGGTAATCGTAAATACATGTATTATATGCATTAAACAAACAAATATTCATATTACATGATACGTATCGGTATTGTTCAAAAATGATGCACATTAAAAAATATACAAGTACATGCCAATAAATATTATTACAACAATATACAATCCACACGGCATCAGACAAAAAGAATCCTACTAAAAATAAACAAAGAATACTAAAATACACGAAACACTTCATAATCTTCAATAGAAAAGCAAACTTTTGTCGGTATTTTCTTTTTACCCGTAAAAATACCACCTTTAACTGATTTCGGCACATAATAACACGACCCTTCCCACCGAAAATCTCTCCCCATCATTCGTAATTCCCCTTCGTCAGCATTTCCACCAAACGACGGACCATATTCAGCACCGGCACACGCACACATTTCATGTTTTTTAACACTTGCTAACGACTTTTCAATTGAACCCTTACCGAAATCACCGAGCGAAAATATAAAAGTAAAAGGACTTTGTTCATAGAAATCTTTTGCGGGTGATGACCAGGACAAGTAATTGAATCCACCGATAATTTGTCCAGTTTCCGCAACCTTTATGAATGTTAACGTAGCTCCTTTGTTATCGCAAAGTTGATGAAATATTGTCGGTGTGAATCCGTCACGACTTGCGCGTAATAGTAGCGAATAACGGTGCCCGAGATTCGGACGTTCTAAGTCCGTTTCGGTTGTTTTTTGTCGGACAATCCATTTCTTGACAATGGCGCATTGCATATCTGTTACAAAAGTGGATAATTTACTTAGAGAATCTGTATAAATTTCAGGTGCCCTCATCAATGAAAATGGAGAAGTGGACTCAGTGGGTGAAACGTTAATTGTTTTACTAGATGTCCCTTTACGTTTTTGTTTGGGTCGGGCAGTATTAATTTTGAAACGGTCAACGTTAACCTCTATCACTGTATCGTCGTCATTTCCGGAACCTACGGACGAAGCAACGTCCGATCCGTTTGGACTGATTGTAATTATTTCATTTATATATTTGGGCTTTCCTCGAGTTGGAAGTCGTGGCGTCACGGGAACATAGTTCTTTTGTAAGTGGAAACTGACAATATCCCGAAACAATTGTTTCGGCAAGAGACTCTGAAATGGAAAAACTTTAAGATCAAAATCTTCCGAAGAGATATCAAAGAACCGAATCAACGGTATGCACGATTGCAACATTGTGCGCAATTGCTCTATTCGAGTTGGAGTCCAATTCGCATCGTCCTCGGCTGTACTATTAACTGAAGTTTGCGCAACCGCCCATTGAATCACCCGATTCCAAATATGCACTTCTTTTATCTCAAGGTCTTGGCGAGAAAGAAGTGATAAGACAGTTTTTTCATCAGCATTCAAGAATGCTCGCGAATTCAAAAATTCCTCAGGTGTATCACGAACTATCTTATCAAGAAAATCACGAAGTTTCTGAAATGCTGGGCGTGCTTCCATAATTTTGAAAGCTACTGATAAGTTTTCCGTTAACCAGTTGATCTTATGGTCAATTATATAATCTTGTAGGTAGACACACAATTCTTCGAGTTTGAAAAAATTTGATGTTTTCAAGCATTCAATTAAAAATGGGACATCATATGTGTCAATATCGACCCTTCCGGAGTAAATATACCTATATGCCAAACAACAATTATTAGTTTTTTTTTTCTTAATTGAAATAAATTAATCAAACAATACATGTACATGTACTAACTTTAGTATTACTTTTTCAAATATTTCTGGATCAATGTTTTCCAACACAATTCCATTAAATTTTTCATGATTGTTTTCAATGCTCTTCTCTTGCTCAGCATCAACCAAAGTGTCATTTGAATCATTTTCTTGTTTTTCATTATCAGTTGTATTTACATCACTGTTACTATTTTCATTATTATTGTCATCATCCCTGATATTCGATTCACCACCAGCCTCATTCTCTTTCAACTCTTCATTTATGATGAAAGTAGAAGCGTTATCTTCTTTCTTTTTCTCAACAGCGGTTATCAAGCTTGACTTTAGCGTTGATTCTAAAAAATATTCTCGAAAATATGCTGATCGAATTCGTAGTATCAGAGAATGAACTTTAAATATTTTCGTTATGCTGCTACTGCCAACTTTTATTTCAATATCTGATCCTATACCATCGCAATTATTGTTATTTTCAGCATCCAAAAGTTGAAGCAAGTTGTCGGCTAACACGTCGTAAAAAGTTGCTGGCATTATTAGATTGTTCGTTTAAAGAGAGAAAATTGAAGTAGGAAAATGTTATGTGCGTGTGATTGATGTATGCTACGCACATAGCACATGTGCTACTAAAATATTTATTCCACCCCCCTTATCGTTCATCTTTGAGTGTTATGTCACCCTGACGCTAAGGAGCGTTTACGTATTTTGTACTAATAACATAACTTGATTTAATAAAAAATTTCGATATATTTACGTTTATTATGTTATGAAGTAAGTACATGTACATGCACATGTACTATCACTATGTTATTTTACTGCGTACATGTAATTCTATAAAATAAGAATAAACTGATCATATAGATAAAATGCCATTAAAAGGTGTAAATTACCACCAAGGTGGTGGTGGCGGATGACCATGACGGCGATGATGATGATTTCCCCAACTAAACCCATGACGACCTAGTGGGTCACGATGCCGTCCGCCGCGACCATGAATACGGTGTATGAGTTTTCCGAGAAAAAGAATAATAAGTACAGGAAAAACAACAGAAAAGATTAATTTGATGACGGCAATAATAAGAATCAAAGCGATGATAGCGAAAATAGCTTTTGTTAACAAGAAAGAGAATCGAGTAGGTGCATGACCATGAGGTGACCTGAAAGATCCTGGTGGACGTCTGTGTGGTGGATCAGTCGGAGGGTGAGGAGGCAAAGGAATGTTGCCGTCAGTTAAGGGAACAGAACCACTTTCGTTTGATTGTTGTTGTGATTGGGTATTGTTTGAACCACACGCAATGCGAAGCGTGATTTCTTGGCCAAATCCTGAAAATAAAATCCATTCGTCGAAATTTTCTTGAAATAGATCCGAGATTCGGTTTGTGATATTGCCAGCAGTGCTAAAAACATTAAATGGTGTTCTCTCTTGGTCTGGTTGTTGTCGTCTTTGATCTTGTTCGTTGATTAAATTTGAATTTTCTTTTGATTCAGTTCTTTGTGCTTGTTCTTCATTTTCGCTAAGATCAATAAGACTTGCCGTCTCGCTAATAGAACTCTCAGCTGAACTTCTCTGTTGTTGCTGTTCACCTCTTTCGAAAATCCAAGAGGTATTAGGGTCATACCCAGCAAAAGACATGCTAAAAGCAATAGTACTACTATTATTACTAGCTAAAACTTCAGAAAGTTCCTCTGTGGACGACAATGTAATAATATCACCATCTTCATCTTTATACGATAAAAAGATTGGCTGTGGCGAAAGATTCAAGAATCGTTTACGAATTTGGTCTTCGAAATCATGCCAGGTGATATCTTTTGGAACAATGAATCGGCGAACAATAGAATTGAAGGATATTTTTACATCCCTAGTGTTTGTTGACGTACTGGTGTTGTTATTGTTGGATGTCATCTTTGTCGACATTTTCTCTTTGAAAATGGGAGGAGAATTTATATATTGTATCAAGCTTCTCGCAGTGAAAGATTACGTGTTTACGAAATTAAATGAACAAATAGTGATTCACAATAAACCGGTTTTATAATAACAATTTAACCGTGGATCAACAATTTAGCCGGTGCATGTCATATGGTGACGAAATATTTCAGGTCTAATTTTAGTGAACAAAATTCCTTAGAGTTCTGTGCTGGAAGTCTATTAACACATTCGAGCTAGTAAATTAGTAAAATTTCACAAAATTCGGAATTTGCGGCATGCCAAGATTTTGGTATGTTAAATCGAACTTCACAGAAGAAATTCTATTACACCCATTTTCATTGTATTATCTTCACCGTCGAAAAGGGACATCCATTTTCGCAAAAGTCTTGGCTGATATTATGTATTTCTCGTTGACGATGATTCAAACACAAGTCTGACGTTTTGTTGCTACGAGGAGATGTCGAAAGTTCGGGAACGTGAAATCTTATTCGTGTTCAACTTTTGAAAAAGCCTATTACGCGAAGTCGGCAGCTTTGGTGTGGTCAGGTGACGGGTCTTTTTTGCTTTAAATAATGCGCACCATAAAGTTATCAAAAACAGCCAATCTGTTTATAATAATAAGTTAAATCGATTACTTAATATTAACGAACGAATATAAATACAAATACTTGATTTAAAAAAAATTAAATAAATTTATTTAAAATTATGTTATCATTTGAGGTAATTATAATCGAAAAAATTAGACTATTGTTTACAATTCAAGTAGACTAATTAGGAGCCGCTAACTTTTCCGCAACCAATTCTTCAGTAAAAGTCCACAACTTTTTTGCCAATTCTTCATTTTTCGCCAATTTATTCGGCTCCGAGATTTTCGCATACGGCGTAAAATACTTTCCTCGAATATTTTTCTCTTCAATCTCGGGGCTTGTTGCTGCGTATAATTGATTCAATGACCCATCTTCGGGACTTTTCGCAAAGAGAGCATTTGATATGGAGATAATTGGCGCCGTCAAACTTGCCCATCCCTCGGTAACACTCCCGTACAACTCTGTTTTGATATAACCCGGGTGAAGAGTGTTGCAGTAGACAGCTTTGTCTTTGAGTCGCCGGTCTAGTTCCAAGGTGAAGAGAATGTTTGCGAGTTTCGATTGCCCGTAGCGTTGCCATATACCGTGCTTTTCTGTGTTGATATTTTCGAAGTCGATGCCGACACTTGGAGAAATGTTGTGTCCGAAACTATTATATTGAATTTTAAATAGTAAGAGACTATTTTGTATGTTAATTGATTCCGGTATAATTTATACCTGCTGACAGTGACAATTCTTGCAGGTGCAGACTCTTCAATTCTCGGTAAAAGCATTGTCGTGAAGAGCTATTTGGAATTTAAAGAGATCATTAGAAAAGGCAATTTATAATTAAAAGATGATTTCTTGATTAAATATTCTTACAAAATGGCCAACATGATTCGTCGCAAATTGGCCTTCAATACCATCAGCAGACAAGGCGTAAGGTCTAAAATTCGATGAAAAAACGAAAATTAGAATTTTTAAAGATCAACTCATATACATACAAGATATATACTTACGTTGCCATAATGCCCGCATTGTTTATTCTATAATCATCATAACATCAATTAAAAACACATTCTACAATATATCACTCCCATAAAAAAAAAAATAAAACTCACAAAATGTGTATCGGCAACCCTTTCTCCAAAAAAGTCTCTGCAGCCTTTTTAACCTGTTTCAAATTCTGTAAATCCAATTGCAAAAACTCTACATTCTGATTACCCGTCTGTTCTTTAATCAAGGATACGGCGGCTTCGCCTTTATCTTTGCTGCGGCTACATACAAAAACATGTGCTCCTTTTCGGGCAATTTCACGGGCAGTTATTAATCCGATTCCGGTATTAGCGCCAGTTATTAATGCGACCTTTTATGATTTGTGTTTGTTAATTTTTGTAGGAATAAAATATAAAAGAATCTAATTGATTTTTTACCTTGCCAGATAAATCTGGAATATTTTCGAAAGTAAAAGGTTTCTTGAAAAAAACCATTATAATTTAAAAATTAGGTCAAAAATTCTACAACCGTCTATCGTGTCTTGCATACGTATTTATATTTTTAACATGATAACGATAGACACAATGCACATAGCCGTCTTATCATCATGCACAAAAAATGTGTAACGGAGATTCAACGGCCGTTCGAACGTTAATGGCAATCTACGTATGCATGCATTAAGCATATTTTTTCGGTTATTGACATAAATGTCTTCATAAAAAATTTATACGAAATAATTCTACATGTATATTTGTACTGATGATGTAGTAAAGTACGAAGATAATTTTTATTAGCATTATATTTGTAAATTTATTAAGCTAAAACATGTTTAGGAATAATTTTAATCGTTGACTTGAATGTCACGAAGTTCTACGGCCTTTATTAATAAATTCTTATTTTCAGCCTACCGACACCAACAATCCATAATTCCCCTGAAAAATCAATATCTCGAAATGCTAAAATTGCATATATACTAGGGTAAGAATATGAGTTCGATTATGAGAATGTGAGTTAAAATAAGGGTTAGAGTTGGAACAGTTCTTCGTTTCTTATTTTATATGGATACATATGGGCAAATACTAGTTTTGAGTGATTAATTTTAATTGTATGCTAGTTTACAAATGGATCTTATATGAGATGATAAAGTTGACCTGTAGGAACATATCTGAAATAATAAAATGGGGTGAGATATGTGAATAACATTTCAAGTTCCTATTACATGTATTTGTTGGTATTATCTATATCACATGAATAAAAATTTCAGAATAGATATGTATCTTTATAATAATGCATATTGTTTATATCAGGCACAATTCTTAGAATAAATCTTTTTTAATTATATTTCATGAATTAAATTTTGAATTTACCTTTAGTTAAGTTTATGTAATTTATAAAATACAAATATTTGACATTAGATATTATGCATCATATCTCTTAATAATTATTTAATTTTGCTTTGTCAAAGTAGTAATCATCAAAAGATTTGATAGAAAGAAAAAGGAATTTTTAATTAATTTATTAATTATATAAAATTAATATATATTTTAAATTATTAATTTATTTATATTTTTTATTTCTTTTATTTTTATATAAATATATAAATATATTATTCTATTTATATTTATTATTAGATTTAATTATTATTTAAATAATAAAATTATAAGTTATTTATAAATTAAAATTAATTAATTAATATTTTAATTTATTTATAACTATAAATAAATAATTTATAACTTGATAGTAGTAAATAAGATTATTATATAATTTATATATTATATTTAGTTAATAGTTAATTTGAAAATATAATAAGATAAATAATAATTAATTTAAAGAATTTATAAAAATTAATTAAAATAGTAAAAAAAGAGAGTTTAACCAATTAAAAATCTTTATCTTTTCTTTTTATTAAATTATTAATTTATTTTGAAGAATTAATAGAAAGTATTCCTGTTTAAATTATATATATTAAAATTATATTTATAGCTTAGAATATTAAAAATAAAAATATTTAAATATAATATACTATTATTTTCTTTAAAAAATACTATTTTATATTAATATTTTAATAAATATAAAAGTAAAGATAATATTAAACTATATAATAACTAAAAAGATTTTATAAATATATTAAGAAAAGTCTTTTAATTATTATATATTAATAATCTCTTTATTAATTATATCTTCTTTATTAAATTGATTTTATATAAGATTATAAAATTAATTTTAGAAATATAATTGAATAATCTCTTTATTAATTATATCTTCTTTATTAAATTGATTTTATATAAGATTATAAAATTAATTTTAGAAATATAATTGAATAAATTAAAATTATAATTTAAAAATTATTACAAAAATAAAATAAATTATTAAATATTAGAAAATTTAGAGAATACTTAAAAATTAATTATTTATTATAATATAATTATATATAAATAAGATTAATTAATAAGTATATAGTATAGATATAATAATTATTATTTATATTATAGTATGAAAAAAGAAATTATTAAAATAATTAATTAATATTAATAAACTAAATTAAATAGAAGATTTTATAAAAAATTCTTTAAAAAAATAAAAAAGTTAAAATAATTATAAAAATCAAATTATTTTATAAAAAATTATTATTTAAAATTCAAAATCAAAATTATAAATATTAAAAAATATAAAAAGAAATATTATATTAAAATAAAAAAATTGAATTTACTTATTTAAAGGTAATCATATAAGATTATTAAAGTTTAATAATTAAGTAAATAAAAAATTTATCTAAATATTACTAAATAATAATATATTATTACAATGAATTTAGTAAGTGAGTTTTCACTTGAATTTATCTTAATAAGATTAGATTGAAAGAAATTGAATTAATTAATAAATAAAGAGAAATAAATTAGACTATAACTTTATATTGAAAAGATTTCTAAGATCTGTATCAATATCTATAAATATTATTTTTAAAGAGACAAATTATAAAAGAAAAGAATAATATAAATCAAAAAAAATTATAATAATAAGTAAAGCTACTATTAATTAATAAAATTAAAGATTTATAATAATTAATAAGTAAAGTCATTATTAATCAAAGAAAACCATAACTGAAAAATATAATAACTTATATAAACAAAAATGTAAATCAAAACAATCAATTAAAAAGTATAATAACTAATATATACAAAAATATAAATCAAAATAATAAATTAAAAATCAAAATATCAAATCAAAGTATAATTTATTTTAAATAGAGTTCTTTTACTAAGATGTATTAATATAAATTAAAAAAGAATTAACTATTAAATTTATATTTTTCAAGTCTGAATTTATTTTATTTGAGAGAGCAGATTCTTTTATACATTTTTTAATTATATAAATTATTAAAGTATTATTAATTAATTCTATCTAATATATAATGTCTAACAAAAATTTCCCTATATTTCTAACTCAACATAGAGATATAATAAGAAAAAAAAGTTTTTTTTATTTGAAAACATATAATTTATATAAAAATTAATATATAATATAATTATTCTCAGCTTTAATTAGAATCTTCATGTGATTTTTCATACTCTTTATCAAATTAACTATATACTTTTTAGGTAATCAATTCTATTCCTATGTTATTTCACTCTTTAAATCTCTAAGTATTCTAATATTTTTTTTTATTAGATTTATTTTTATAAGTCCTAGATATTCTTAATCAGATTTTGATTAGACAATATCAATAACTAGAGAAGAACTTTGATATTATTTTCTTCTTTTTATGTCTTTGTAATTTTTGAATAGTATTTTGAGTTATTATCTTTTTACAGAATCTAACTATCATAATCTTTACCAAAAAGATTCTTAGTAGAAGACAAAAGAGCTGTTTCATATAGTATGATTATATATTATGTATTAAGATTATATATAAAGTATACTAATCTTCTAAAGTCTAAAAAAATAATACTATACATAAATCTTTAATAGATACTTGACAAAACAGATTATTTTTCTTGCTCTAGTAAACTGTTAAGTTTTTTTTTTAGTTATTAATTCAAGTAAAAAATACTTTTATCAGTTAATATCATGAAATTTCAATTGAAATTCTTATTCTTCTTTGCCCATGAGAGATATTTTTTTAATACTTTACTTTAAGTAAAGACTTTACAAGTTTTTTATAATAATAGGCTTCACCTTTATTAAGATATCATTAAATAATATATACATAAATATCTATATTCTGCTTTAGAAATTTATGATAGATTTCTAGAGCAGTAATATTTATATTTTCTTTTATTAATTTCAAAATCTATTTGTCTTGTCTTTTGATAGTGACTTTTTAATAATCTAATTTTGATTTGTCACTTAGATCTTTATTTTTTTACCATCTTTTTACCTATTTTTGAATTATTTTTTTATAATAATAAATCTGCTTTATTATCTCACATATTAAAAGCTTGAAATCTTTTAGATGAGTGGCTAAAAAGATAATTTCATATCATTTATATAAAGAAAGAGATATTTTTTGACTAAAAAAATTATTATATAAGCAACATAGATATTTTTGCTATATATTCTATCTAAAGAAGTTTAATATAATTAGCATATGTAATATACTATATTCATGAAAATTTCATATATTTATATATGATCTTCCAGAAATTACAGATGCAAAAAAAATTTTATTAGGTATTATACATATTATAATCTTTTATAATTGAAATATTATAACTGAAATATCAAGATTTTTATATAATTAAGATTAAAATACTATATATTAAGATTTTTTTAGAAGAATAAAATATAAAAAAAGAGATCTATAACTATATTAACTAATTAATTTCTATATATATAAAATATTAATATAATATAATATATTTGTAATTAAAAAAGTAAATCTCAAATTTAGAATATAAATATAATATTTAGAAAATAAATATAAAGAGTAATAACAAAATAATATAAATTATATAATAAATTATAGAGTGAAAAAAGAGTTTTATATAACTAAAAAAAAATTATTAAATTAAAAAAATTTATATTATTATAGTAATAATATTTAAAAATTTTATTAATAATAATTTTATATAAAAAAATAAATTAAAATTTAAAAAACTAATTTTATAATTATAAAACTAATAAATAAATAAAATTAATAGTAATTATAATAATAAAAATTAATAAATTAAAATTAAATACTTATATATATATAAAATAAATATTCAAGTTTTAAAATTATAAAGATATAACTTGATACTTAATAAATCTTGATTATTTTATATTAATTTACTTATAAATTTAGAAAAATAATATTATTACTAATAATAAATATTATAATTTTTAATTAACTATTATAACTATATAATTTTTAATTATTATTAATTTTACTAAATTATAATTATTCATAATTTAAAATTTACTAATTACAAATATATAATACTTATTTATTATCTTATTAAAAATATTATTATTAATATCATTTTTAATTATAAATTAAAAGTCATTAAAATTAAAATTAATTATAAGATTATTTATTTATTATTATAAATAAAATAAAATATATAATATATAATAATTTTAATTAGTTATATTTCTTTTATTTAAATTTTTATTTTGTATTTTTTATATTATATTTTATATTTTATATATTTTATTTAAAGATTAATTTTATTTTAAATATATTGTTATCATAATAATATAAAATTTCTTAATTTCTTAATTTTTTCCTAGTTATATAAAATTACATATTTTTATAATTTTTATTTATTTTATAAATATCTCTTATTTTTATATTATATATTACTATATTTATTATTATTTTATTTTATATTTGAGATTTATATTTTGATTATTACTTGTAATATAATATTTATATATATAGTAGAATAATATAGTAAAAGATTATTTTAAATTCTAATAGAACAATTATACTTGAATATTAATTATAAATATCTTTCCTTATCCTTTGATATCTTTAATATTCTTTTATATTCTTTTATATTCTTTTATATCTTTTTATATCTTTTAATATTTTTCCATATCTTTCAATATCTTTCTATATCTTTTAATATTCTTTTATATACTCTAATATTCTTCAATATTTTTTAACATCTTTCAATATAATTTGATGTAATATGTTTCTAATTATTTATATTATAGTACTTTAATTATATCTTATATATTAAATAGTATTAATTAATAATACTATAATAATTTTTGTATCTAAAAAATATATAAAAGAATCTGCTTTCCTAGCATAAAATAAATAGTTTTGAATTGAATTATTTGAAAAATATAATTTTAAAAGATTGCTTTTTCTAATTATACTAATATCTTTTCTTTTACTCAGTTTTATTACTTTGATTATACAAAGTTAATTTTGATTTTGAATTATAATATTATATTAATTTTTGATTTATT
>CAJVPS010001353.1:0-16015 GCA_910591765.1 Ambispora leptoticha | reverse complement strand
TACTTCTGCCTTGCCTACTCTGAGTTTTCTCTCTCAACGCAAACTTCACATTTATCCTGATGATTTATGCACAAGATGTCAATCCTCATCCAAAACAATAAATCATATATGGGAGTGTTATCACTCTTTTGAATCTCTTTATTCTCTTCTTTCCTCAATTCCACATAAGTTAGCATCACTCATTTATCTATCTCTTTCATCCAGCTCCTGCTCTTCCTTCTCAATTACATCATCACAATGCCGACAATTCATCAACAGTCAGCTACCTCAGCTATTGCCAGAAAATTCTCCAGCTCCTAATACCTTTTCAATCAAATATCTTCTCTGTGGTCTCATACCACTTGCCCTTATCACCTTTCTCAATACTCTACTCTTCAAATCCAAATCCTCACATATTTCTTCTCATTTCACACAGTGGTTTATCACCAAATTTCGCAAACTCATTTAGCTTCCTCGCTACCAGTCACAAATTAAGCACAAAAGACATTCTCACATCACCCAAAAAATGAAACTTTCATCCATCTCAAGCACCAACTCAAAGGGTAAACCCCTAGAACACAAAGCTATCATTCCATATAATTCCATATTACACACATACTCAGAGCCTAATCTGTGCAAATGCTCATTTCCCTCATCTCTTCACACTAATAATATATGTCCTCTAGCAGGCTGCATTAACTTAACTCTCGTTCAATATATAGAACAAAAACTGCATCTCGCAGCATCACACACCTCTCTCCTTAACTTCACATTGCCAGTCTAATCCTAGATTGGCCCATTGGTGGCTAATCATATTGGCACCCTCTACTAGATAGATAGTTCTGGTAGCTCTCTTTGTATAATAGGAAGCTTGTCTTTAGGACAACTAAAATTTCTGTATTTTAGTATAGTTTCTTACATTTTGAGTAGGATTACACTGTAGCATCCTAAAATAATAATAATAATAATAATAATAATAATAATAATAATAATAATAATAATAATGAATAATAATAATGGAATAACTCTTCCCATTGATTACTTTATTCACAAATTTTAGAAGTACAAAAATTTAAATACTCATAATAAAAAATTAAAATTATATATACAATATCCTATAATACCTATAATTAAACTTGCTCCTCTCCCCTTTCTCTTCCTGCTAATACTAATTTTATCTATCTTTTTTTCTTTCTTCTTTACAAAAATATAAAAACACAAAAATATAAACAAAAATAAAAAACAAAAAAATTTTTTCTATATTAACTTCTCCATTCCATGTCATCATAACACAAAATACAGATACCAATATTCCCATTATATCTAAAGCTAACAATCCAACTGTCCACTTTATTTCCACAATTCCTATCACACTAATATCTTTAGATTCCTCTCAGAAATGAGTCTCATCCTCTCCTTCTGATAATCATAAAACTTCAACCAATCAAAATACATCAAAATATAAGCACAAAAAAATTATAAAGATTGGACTGATCTATATAGAAATTCTGATCCAGAAAACTATTGCATCACTCGTAGCATATTCTCACATGTGCTCCATTTCAAATCAGATATAAATATAGAATATTTATATGAATTTGATAGTTTACTTAGCACAAATACAGAAGATCTTAACTATCAATCAGATACTCAAGAAATGAATATCCAATTTCTACCAATAGATTATAGTAATACATCAAATCATCCTCATACAACCTCTAATAATAATAATAATGATACCAATAATACAAATGAATACAAAAACTCTCAATAACAATAGTACACCATACCCAGCCATAAAAGGTATAATGCATGGATCTCTAGCTCATTATTTGAAACAGAAAATCCAAAAGAATTCAATATAATAGTACACACACATTTTAATATACTCCCTGGATACATCTCCCACAAACTCATCAAACTAAACTCACAAAATTACTTCCAAATCTTCTTTATATCCTCTCAACATCTACAAGCAGTAATCTCACAACCTATCCTTGACCAACATTATCTCTTATTAGAAAAACTAGCAAATAGCAATAACAATAATATTAATAACATAATTATACTATGTGATATCTCTCTCAAAACTTCAGAAATACTCCTGCGCAATACTTTTTTCTAATTCGGCATAATCTAAAATATTAAATCAAAAATAACTAGTCAATGGTAATATATTATAATTTGCTTTGAAAATAAAAAAGTAACTGATAAAGTACTTACAAATTGGTCAACTCTACTTGGATAAGATAGCGTATGAATCTTACCTTCACATAACCAAAATGAAGTAATTATTATATGAGATCGATATAAAGTCAAACTAATTAACTTATCTTATGGATATACTGCCTTTGAACTATTTGAATTTCTCGAATCCATCAAAGCCAAAACTTGCTATATCCCACACTCACTAATTAAATATCAATAATAAAGATATGCATGAGTCATCTTCAAATCAGAAACTGACATGGCAATAGCAATATTATTAACTGTTAGTCTTCATCAATCAAATCTTAATTGGAAACTACACTCAACAACAGTCTGTAACATGTGTTTCAAACAAGAACATCACACATCAAGATGTCATAATAAAGCAAGATGAGTAACATAATACAAATAACTAAATAAATTATATGAAAATAGAGGATTAACCTATCGCAAACCAAATATTATCTCCCCTACTACATATTGCCAATCCTACAAAGAAGTTCTCCTTAAAACTACTATCACAAACAACTTCAATCCCACTTCCACACCTCATAGCAATACACAAATCTCCAAATCTAATTTCACATGATTCTGAAACCAAATTAACTTAACTCAGATCCCAAACTCCAACACAAGCACATCACACACATGTAATATCAATCACAATCAATCTAATCAGTCATCAAAAGAAATTAATAATAATTATGACCAGATAATTACACTCACCAAGCTTCGATCAGATATAGACTAACTATCTAGTTAACTTAACTCACTTCAAAAAAAATTTGACTCTATCAAAAATAAACTTAATCTAATATTAGATAAACTACCACTTCTAAACAACAATAGTAATACTGCAATAACTAACTTACTACTTTTCCCACCCTAACATTCACAATTAATTGATCAACTAAATATAACTATCTCAAATCAAAAATATCAAATTTCAGAATTATCATCACTCAATCAGCAACTTCAATCTCAACAACAACAACTCTAATTCCAACAACAAGTAATACTAGAAAAGTTAAACACATTAGAACATCAAAATACTTGGAATGTCTAACAACTCAACAAAAAAAAATCATAACACACACATCACATCAAATTTTACAAATAATCACAATGATGCAACTCTTAACTAAATCACTTATTCACCACCAATCACACAAAATCTCACCTATACCACAACTAATGACAAAAATATTGGCAACAAATAATTTCACACACTTAGAATAGCTACTCTAAACTGTTGAGAACTCAATTCTCATGAAAAAACAAAAGAACTACTATCCCTCACACAATTTCATCAAATTGATATCATTATCCTAACAGAAACCAAACTCAAAATACACTTAGCCAAATACTACTTCAAAATCTATCTAATTTTTCACACATATGGGCTTGCAACAATGATCATCCCTTTGAATCAGGCATTAGCATACTTATTCACACTCAATGGTATAATCACATACAAAAAACTATCAAAATAGAAGGATATTTGATTTATCTAAAACTAGCTTTTAGCTATTCATTTAATCTTAACATAATAGGATGCTATTTATCAGCAGTCAATTTCAGACAAGAACGCAAAATTAAACATAAACTGATGTAATACATAAATAATATCATATCACATGAAGAACATCTTATTCTAGGAGGAGACCTAAATGAACACTACTTCCAATCACCAGCTCATAGTCTAATGAACCTACTTCTCTTTAAAGATCTTAATGATAGATTTCATCTCAAATATCCTGGCCTGCTAAATCATATATGATCTCAATAATAAATATACTGGCGCTTAGACATGATATAGTTTTCACCATCACTTGCTAATCATCTCATCAATTCATCAATAATGAATCAATCATGAATCAAGACAGACCATTCACTAGTAGTCAATAACATCTTAATCAATACTTTTCTATACAGGATATCACAATATATTATCAAAAGATATAAATGTAAAAGATACACATACAAAGTCAAAAATGTAACAGACCAAAAATAGGCAAAATATCAAGTACTTTCTGCTGAGTTTTTTAATCAACATCACACTTCATTAACATCACTGAACTCATAATGGATTCACATAAAGAAATCACTCATACAAGCAGTAAATGCAACTCTCAAAAAAATTAACATCAATATGAATAACCATATTCCCAAAATAATCAGTATTACCCAAAAATAAGTTTCCATACTCAATGCTATAATCTATTTTCACTCACATTCCAACAATCCCAATGAAATTAATAATACAATCCAAGCTCTCATTCATAAATACAATAACATAGATCCTTCATCTCCCTCTCTTTTAGACAATAATCAAGATTCAGAGTGGATATAAAAAATCATTCTTCTTAGAAAAATCTTATCAGTAAAGAAATTACTAGAAGCTAAAAAGCATAAATCTATCACTATTACCGCTAATATTAAAAAAAATCAGCAAGCTCTTTATAATAATCCAGACACAATAATACATAATTTGTTAGAAAGAAACTTCCATAAGATCTCAATCACCAAAGTCTATCAAGATAACAAGTTCATAGATCATCCCATAGAAGTAAAAAATACTGTCAAATCTCACTTCTATTAATGGATATGCAATCGCAATATCACCTACTTTTCTAACTCACAATGGCAAGCACAATATAATTCTCAAGCACATATTCCTGACTCAGCATTTTCTTCAATATGTAATTCTATATCTCTATCTGAGTTTCATGCAGCACTCTCTAAAATATTTCCCTTTAAAGCTCCTGGCCCAAATGGCCTCCATAATATTCTTCTCAAAAAATGTGACTCCTCTATTCATACTGCTCTTGTACAGCTCTTCAACTCCTATCTCACTTAATCTGACACTCTAACTGAATGGAAGGATATCCTTATCACACTAATTCCTAAATCACAAGACTGGAAAGGTAATTTGGATCTTACTCAACCAATAACTCTCATCAGCAATATCAGAAAATTATTTTCAAGAATATTAACAAATTACATCTCCCTAATCTGCAAAAATCTCAATATTCTTCATGATTTTAACTCATCAGTACTACTAAATACCAGTACCACTGCTCCTATCCACATACTCAATAGTCTATTTGAAGATGCTCGTACTCATAAGAAAGAACTTTAATGCATCTTTCAGGATATAAAACATACTTATAACTCAGTTAGCTGGAATATTCTTTCTAAAGCTCTCTCACGTATCAAAATGTACTCAAAATACATACAACTTCTAGACAATATTCACAATTCTTGACACAATCAAGTAATAATAGCCTTTGGCAACACAGAATAATACTCAGTCTTGAATGGACTTGATCAAGAAGAAGTTAATGCTCCTATCCTATAGCGTATTTTTTATGACTCACTCTTATGTTATATTAACATCCATCACCAACATGATGACTACACAATATCTTGCTCATGAACTTTCTCACTTCATCCTTACACTGAATCAATTATCTCACACAAATTCAATCATGATGCCTTTGTGAATGATACCATATGGCTAGCAAACTCATCCTCAAGCCTGCAAAGCATTCTCAACTCAGCCAACCAGTTCTATAACATATGTAACATTGACATAAATATCTCCAAATCTGAAGTAATCACCATCAAATAATTCACAACCTCTTCTCTACTTGGATCTCAACCATGCATTACTATGCATTCTTCAACTTTCTAAAAGTATAAAATACCTGGGTCTCTGGATAAGTGGAGATGGAAAGTTTCTCAAACAACAACATACTATCAAGCAAGACATAAATAACATAGTCCAGATTTTCAACAGGAAAAAGATCAACCATTAACAGATCACTTATCTCATAAATAGCATACTCTTTCTAGCAATCAAATATAAATCTCAATTAAGAATGCTCTCAAAGACTTTCTGCTCTTCTGTCATGTGCTGATGCAAAAAATTACTCAAAGCCAAAGCCAGTCTAGCACAGGACATCCCAGACTTTTACCTATATCACAAATATTATTTCAATCTCACTAATCTCTGGGAACTACAAATGCATCACAAAATTAGTAAATTAATATACTGTCTTAATGATCCTGATCTTCTCAGACTTATCACCCAAATTAAATTATGGGATTTACAAGAATCCAGATGGCTATCACATCTAATCTTATTCTCTCCCACCTATGAGTACTCCCCACCCAGAAAAAATCACAAACATTCTCCTATTAATAGCAGAATCCCACATCAGTTTCATCTCTTTAGATAAAATAATATTCCAAATTCTCCAATTACTGAACAATGACTTTTCTCTTCATAATATTCTCACACCATGGCCTATTTACACCAAATGTTGTATAACTCTAAGAAAAGATAAAATCATGTTTCTTAAACAACTCACTAAATACAATAGCTCTCAGCTCATAACATGGTATTAATATAAAAAATAATTTTGCAAAATAGTACATGGTATTAAATCACACTGGTTCTCCCTTCTTGAATAATCAGTACTCAAAAATCAAATCTCTCGTATTATTTCCATCACAATTCCAATCTCACCTGATTCTCTCCTCTCATCTCAGTACTTCCTCACTTTAATAGTACAAATTCCTCTGCTATAACATGGTAGCAGATTCTTCAATAACTACTAAGTCACTCATCTCTAATCACAATCTATACCGATGGCTCTATACACAACTTATTCATGATCTCAGTCAAAGCTGATGCAGCATAGACTATATAGCTCCAACAAATTTCTGCTGCCTTCTCCACCTCCAAATCATTATCAACCATCAAAGCTGAAACTCTAGCTATTTGTTCTGTTTCTGAATGCATCCCCATCAACAATCATATCAATATCTTTACTGATAGCCAAGCAGCTATACAAGACTTCAACAAAAATATAATTAACAAAAATAATCACTCCCAACACAAACTGTATCAACAACTATATTGGCATCTCTGGGAAATTCTTACCTACAATATCACTCAAAAAAATTTATCAATTATACTCACAAAAGTAAAGGAATATTCCAACAACCCTGGTAATGATCTCGCAGATAATCTCGCAAATAAAGAATGCTCACAATCATCTATATCAACCAAGATACACAACTTACCTCTCACCACATACTCTCCAATCTTTAATAACTCCACACTTATCAATTCTAATTTACGATACTTCATCAAATACTTTTATATCAGTAAAACCATTCTTATCTGGCAAAACTTCCCATCTATACAAAAAGTTCTTTCCCAATCAATAATACATCTCACTGATTGGAATACCACACACAAAACATGGAAATTCATAGATAAAGAACATCTCACGCACATTTCAAACCAAATTTTCATGATTAAAATACTCACCTCTGCCTTGCCCACTCTAAGTTTTCTCTCTCAACGCAAACCTCACATTTATCCTAATGATCAATGCACAAGATATCAATCCTTATCTGAAACAATTAATCACATATGGGAGTGTTATCACTCTTCTGAACTTCTTTATTCTCTTCTCTCCTCAATCCTACACAAGCTAGTATCACTTATCTATCCATCTCTTCCATCTGGCTTCCGCCCTTCCTTCTCTATTATATCATCACAATGCTGACAATTTATCAATAATCAGCTGTCTCAATTATCACTAGCTTATACTCCAGTTCCTAACACTTTCTCAATTAAATATCTTCTCTGTGGTCTCATACTATGCATTCTTACCACCTTTCTCAATATTTTATTATCCAAATCCAAATCCTCACAAATTTTCTCTCATTTCACACAGTGGTTTATCATGAAATTTCATAAACTCATTTGGCTTCCTTGCTGCCAGTCACAAATTGAGCATGAAAGATATTCTCACATCTTCCAAAAAATCTCTAGGACACAAAGTTATCACTCCATATAATTCTGTTTCACGCACATACTCAGATCCTAATTTGTGCAAATGCTCATTTCTCTCATTTCTTCATATTAATAACATATGTCCTCTAGCAGGTTGCATTAACCTGATTCTTGTCTAATACATAAAATAAAAACTGCATCTCGTAGCATTACATACTTTTCTTCTTAATTTCATATTATCAGTCTAATTCTAGATTGGCCTAATGGTGGCTAATCATATCAGTACCCTCTACTAGATAGACAGTCCTGATAGCTCTTTTTATACAATAAGAAGCTTGTTCTTAGGACAACTAAAATTTCTGTATTTTAGTATAGTTTCTTATATTTTGAGTAGGATTATACTGTAGCACCTTAAAATAATAATAATAATAATAATAATAATAATAATAAAAAAATTTTTTTTCACATCTCTTCCATATTGATCTCTTGATCAGATGAAGTCCAAGCTATCTAAAGCAAAAACTCTTATATACTTCTTTATTAAGAATTATAAGTCTCACAGTTAGCAAATATAATACAATTAACTCTTACAACTCTTCAAGTTTATAATTTATTTCTTCCTTTTTTCTTTATTTTTATATAATCTTTCTTCAAAAATTAAACTTCTAAAAAAAATTCCAAAAAACAAAATACAAAAATCTAAAAAAAAACACATAATAGCTTTTTTTTATTTCTTTTCTTTGTATTCAATATAATTTGTTCCTTCACCTCTACATTATATCAAACAATACAGAAAAATAAAATAATAATAATTTCTCCAAAATATCTTCCATTCCTAATTCTTCTCTAAACTATCTTAAAAATGCTTTAGGTCTCCAATCTCCTCCAACAGCAAATAAGTCAGCACCAATTCTCTTTGTTCTAATAACCAGCAAAACTTCAGACACAACTTCCAAAACAACTAATAATAGCTCACGCAAAAATTCTTATAATCACACACCTCCTGCAGATAGCCCACATATTAAATAAACCAAAAGAGAAAGAATCTTATCCAATCTAACCAGTAAAATAATTATCTCTCACTCAACAGTAAAGCAAACACAGCCATATACTAATATAGACAAGAATAATAGTCAATCATATATGAAAATTGAATCATCCAATACTGAAAATGAAAATATGATATTATATAATAACTATGAAAATAATAAAAATAATTCTTCTATTATAGATCAACAAGATAGCCAATGAGAAATTGTAGCTAGTACCAAAAGATTTTGTGGATGAATCTCAGAAACAAATCTATTTAATCAATTTATAAAAGAAAATATTAATTTTGTTAATGAATTATTCTATGAACTTCATGGATTTTTCAAAACAAAATCAATCATCAATAACAAAGAAAAATACATTTATGCAGAATTCTCTTCAGCAAAATCACTGGATAAGGCAACACATATCTCTCTTAATAACTCTTTCCTATTAACAACACATCTATTCTCTTCCACCAACATCAATACAGATACTATAATCGCAATCAGAGATGTATCTCTTGGCATCTTAATTAAACAAATCTATACCATAATGTCTCAATTTAGAGAAATCATGGATATCAAGCAAAAAATCATTAATAAATGGACCTACACAACAGTCAAATTTGCAAATATTGAACAAGTAAAACTTGCTATCGATAAGTGATCAGTTCTTTTAGAAACAGATAGAATACAACTATTACCCCTCCTAAATCAAAATAAAATTATTTAATAATGAGATACATATTCAATCAAACTTGTTAACCTGCCTTATAGTATCATAGCCTTTGAACTAGAAGATATCCTTCAAAAAATTAATACTAAGATATATTTCATCCTCCAATCTTCTGTAAAATATAACTGTCAAAGAGTTGCTATTCTCAGTTTTGCATCTGAAACTGATTTGGCTTCTGCCATGATCAAAAAGTTTTAATTATGCAACTCACAGCTTTATTGGGAATAAGTTAATACAAAAGTATGCAACATCTGCTTTTCTCAAAGTCATATCACTAAATACTGTATAGCAAAAAACAAAAAAGCTATCACCTATAATCAACTTAATAAATTATATGAGAATCAACATCTCTCATATCGCAAATCAATTATTTCTTCACCTACACTCAACTTCAAAAAAGCATTACTTTCTAAAGTAGATATGAACTACTACCATAAAAATAAATCCTCAACAAATGAATCATCAGAAGCACTTATATCCAATCAAACAACTTCTAAAAATAATATTAACTCATCTACCCACAACCCACATCATAATCAAACTTTAACAAAATCTGATAATCCTAACTCTCTAACTCTCAATGCACATAATACTTAAATTTATGCAGAACTAGAAAATCACAAGATACTCATTAAAAATCTGTGACAAGACATGAACAAGTTCACTAATGATCTTAACTAAATCTCTCATAAAATTAACAACATCAAACAAAAAATTAATCTCCTAATCCATAAACTAGATAATAATAACAATAATCCCATATCAAATATTCCAGTTATGCTAACCCTCCCAGAACCAGAATCTCTTAGCAAAACAAAAAGTCAAAAATCATATGAAATAATCACTAAACAAAATGAAGAACTACAAAAAAATAATAATAATCTTATAATAATTATCACTAAACTTAAAAACTAATTACAATATTTAAACACGCAACACAATCTGTTATTGAACAGACTAAGTCAAATCAAATAATCTTCACTCAATGCAGAGTACTATTAATAATCCAAATAAAAATATAAACTCCTCAATCAACTATTCAGAAATTTACATTGACAACTCCAACTTAGACAAAAATCTCTACTTACATAATAACATATTCTCTTTATCTCTTCAATTAAATCTAGGCATACTCAATGTTAGAGAACTCTGTACCCCTAGCAAATCACATGATGCTCTTATCCTCTTTCAAAATCTCAAATTTGACATCTTGATCTTAACAGAAACCAAACTTACCAGTCAACAAGCAAAATTTATCTTTAACCTGTCAACAAAATACTCTCATATATGATCTTGTAATAAAGCACAATCTCTTGAAACTGAAATCAATATTCTTTTCAACTCATTCTGGTCTAGACACATTCAAAAAACTTTCAAAATTCCAGAAAGACTCATTTATATTTTACTAGCCTTCACCAGTAACATACAACTAGAAATAATAGCTATCTACTTACCAGCCTCTAACTTTGATAGTGATTGAATAGTCAAGTGAATAATCTTACACTATATCAATAAAATTATTTCACAAGCCAAATACTTTATTATTTGTGGAGACTTTAATGAACATTATTTTTCTCTACCAAATAATAGCCTAGTCTCACTTCTTAAATTCAAAGACACAATCAAGATTAATCAATTACTTCATCCTAATACCAATTTCTTTACTTGATCTAGATCAAACTCAAAATGCTATCTGAATATGATTTGATATAGCCCTAACCTCACTCACCTTTGCACATATTCAGAAATCTCTGACTCATTCTGGATCAGCTCTGATCATCTCCTTTCTCAATTCTCCATTAATTTATTTTCAGTTCTACAAAAAACTCCAATGTCTATAATCAAATGATGGAAAACAAAGTGACAGACTTTTATTATCAAAAATATATCTAATGAAACATGGATATAATTCAAAGAATTAATAAACTCACATCTCTCTATCAACATAACACTATACAACTCACAATTTCAAAACTTTGGCTTTTAATTAAATATATCATACTCAATTTAGCTAATCAAATTTTCAAAAAAAAACTAATTACCATTAACAAAGCGCAATCAATTAACATAACTAATATACAATGAAAATATAAATTACTAGATAGTATTCTCTATTATTTACATCAATATCAACATAAAAGACAAGAATTAATTGCTATAATCTAATAAAAATTAATAAAACTCTTCAAGAAATTGCATTAATTAGAACTAACTGTATCAAAATTCTCAACAAATAACTTCAGTAATAGCTATATCACAGAACTAATAACGCTCATTCAAGAACTTAGAAAATAAATACAAATATATAAAAAAATTGAATCCAAAAAAATATAAGTTCTCCAAGTAGAGCAGGTCATCAAAACTAATCAAGCAAACTTTCAACAAAATCATAGTAGCATACTTAGTAATATTCTTAACAAGGATACTCCTTTTATTTCAATCAACAAAATTTATCAAAATGAACATTTTATCAAATATTTAATTGAAGTAAAAAATATGATCAGATAACATTTCAATCAATAGTATCGAAAATGCAAAATACAGGATTGGCTTTTACAAAGATGGAAAGAGATATTTGAATCTCTAGAATCTATAGATAACTCAATATTTAATGCAGTTACAGCTTCTATTTCATTAACTGAACTCCACCAATATTTAATCCTACTATATCCAAACAAAGCAGCAGGACCAAATGATATTAAAACTTCTGGCAATATTATAGGCAAAAGGTTCTACTCATGCTCATTATACTTTTCAATAAATATTTAGAAATACAAGATACTCCTAATGAATAGAAACAAGCAAATATTATTCTCATCTCCAAACCTACTGACTGAGAAGGAAACCTGGATATTACCAGACCAATAGCACTTCTAGATACAGCAAGAAAACTTTTTTCTCAGATTCTTACTAGTTATATTTCTAATTTATGTATCAAATACGATATTCTCAAGGATAACAATTTTTCAGTACTAAAAAATATCTCAACAGCTAGTCTATTACACGTCATTAATAACATTATGGAAGATGTCAGAAAAAATAAAAAAGAACTTTGGTATATATTTCAAAATATGCATCATATCTATGACTCTGTCAGTTGATCTATCCTAAAACTCAGCCTCAATAGAATAAAAATGAATCAAAAATTTATCACATTACTATAAAACTTACAGTTAAATCAATATAACTGTATTTTTACAGAATATAGTTTTACAGAGCTATATCACGTAGAAGATAGATTAGACCAGGGAGAAGTCCACTCACCAATACTTTGGTATATCTTCTATAATCTATTATTATACATGATCGACTCTATCAAACTTACCTATAGGTATAATATCAATAATTCATCAGTACAATTTCCACAATTCAAATCAAATTCAATACAAATCCATATATCTAACCTGGCTTTTGTTGATGACACAGTATGAATAGCCAAATCCAAAAGCAGTATGATCTAGATACTCCAATTGGCTCAACAATTTTTCACAATGTGTGACATAGTAATCAATACAAAAAAAACAGAAGCAATAACAATTAATCCTGACAAATAAGATTACACAATTAAGCTATCTTTCAAAGCAGATGACCCAGAACTTAAAATTATCTACAACAATAATTATACCAAATATCTCAGAATTTTACTCAGTTTAGATAGAAAATTCAAAACTCAACAATTACAAATCAAAGCAAATGTAGATTCTATAATTTTGCTCATTGAAAAAAAGTTTATCACTGAAAAACAAGCTATTTATAACTTTAACAGAGTGTTATTTCCTATTATTGAATACAAAACATAACTTTTTGTCCCTTCTATCACTTTCTGGAATCAATAATGAGAAAAGTCAAGAAAATAGTAAAACAAAAATCAAATCTTCCCTCAGACTGTCTCAACTCCATTTTACATCATCCTGCTCTCTTGGCACTTGAAAATCTATCAGATATTTTGGTGAGAAGTAAGATTTCTAAATTATTTCTTTGACTTAATGACAAAATAATTCTAGGCATGACTACACAAATCAGATTACAAAAGCTCTAATACTAATGATGGATAGAAGAATCAATTTTTCTCAATCCAACTCCAGTCATCCCTATTAGAAAAAATCTCATTGTCAGCATAATACCCCTAATATATCAATATAGCATATCTTTCTTCCTCTCTTTCAATAATACTTCAACAGCAACACAATCCTCGTACAAATAGTCAATCTCAAAAATTTTAAATAACTGGCCTGCCTATAAAATCTGTAGAAAATCTCTCTCACAAGATAATATTTTATTTCTGTCTTAGCTTACTAAGTATAATAATACAAAACTTATTTCATGAAAACAGTACAAATGCAAATTTCGCTTAACCAAACAAGAATATGAACCAAGATAGTTCACCAATCTCACACAAAGAGTCACTAACCATAGTAATCTATCTGACTTAACAATTATTTATAAACAATATGGCCATAATAAAGAACTGTATAAAATTCCAGCCTATCATATCTCCACATATTTTAACAGCAACTCTGATCTGCATTCACATTGGTATCAATCAAAAATATAGCTAAATTTAGCTAATGCAGACAACAATTTTTTTACAGATGGATCAATAACAAACTCTGATTCATCCAAAATATCAGCAGGAGTAATATGAATTTCATGATCATCCAAAGCAGATTTCAGGTTTTTAATAACTAATTCACTATCCACAACAAAAACAGAACTATTCGCTATTTGCACTCTGTCAGAAATATTATCAGAAAATTCAAAAGTATCTATTTTTTCTGATAGTCAATCAGCTATCCAAGAATTTAAGAATAATATTATTTTATGATCACTATAATCTAATTGTCACTTATATCAACAATCTAATTGATCACTATGGGAAATTCTAGATAGCAATATTAATAATAAAGCTCTTAATATCACAATTTATAAAGTTAAAGACCACTCTAATAATTTAGATAATAACCTAGCTGATAAACTTGCTAATCAAGATCATAATACAGATACTCTCTATATCAATTATCATCATCTACCATACACCAAATTTATATCTATATTCAACCAATTTATTCCAATAGACACAAACTTGAGAATATTTCTTAAAAAAATACATCATCATTCAAGTATTTACAAGTGGCAAAATGAATCAAGAATCAAACATAATATGTAATTCTTATTACAAAGTACTAACTGGCTTGATATATTTTCAGTATGCAATCAAGATAACGAAATCAATAGTATTTATACCAACTTCTACGCTTTCAAAATTCATACTTTCTTTATTAAGTTATTCCACAATATGTTACCAACTTTATAATATCTCAAAATTTGTAAACCTCATATATATAAAAATGACATTTGCTATTTATGCAAATCTGTAGTAGAAGATCAAATACACCTGTGGACTTGTTCAATAGCTAGTAAAGCAAGAGCCACTATTAGCTAATAACTAATACCTCAATTATATAACTCTCTCATCTCATCTCATGATAACATAACAAATCTTCCTTCAAGATAAACCATTCAGATATATCTCCAAACATCCTCAATCTTCATAGCCTTATTTAATCCTACTTCTTCCAATACTATTAATACCAGCATGCTTGTCAGAATAATACCAAAAGAGCTAATTCAAATATTCATAACTCAATAACTTTCATTATTAATTGCAAGAAAAATAGCAGTTCATTTTATTAAATGATTATCATAATAATTTTATAATCAGATCTGGATTCCTCATTGTAAAGCAGTTAATAAGCATGAAAAATCTCTAGGAATTATACAAGCACATAAATATCACAAACAGACAATCTCTAAAGGCAGACTTCAAGATACCTCTACGTCATAATCTTATCAAACTATTTACAAAACATGATCAGACTCTTTTCTTTGTATATGTGAATTTCCAGAAAATCAGCATCATGACCAGCAATATCCAATCCAAGCTATTACTTATAAGAATATTAATGAAATTACTTTAAAAGTTTGTAGTCTATAAATTAAATCTAGCAAATTAATTTTCCCATTAGAATCAGTTTAGTCTTAGACAGGTCCAAGGTAACTAGTCATATCTTATATTTTAAATATAATATAGGTGATCTCTGATCTATCATCTATTTTATTATGTAAACTAATATAGTATAGAATTAACATAGATGAGAAGTAAGACTACACTATAGCTTTATAATAATAATAATAATAATAATAATAATAATAATAATAATAATAATAATAATAATAATAATAATA
>CAJVPS010001352.1:0-16016 GCA_910591765.1 Ambispora leptoticha | reverse complement strand
TACTCTGAAGGAAATTCGATGTGTTGGCTTTTGAGGAGGTTGTAGGCTGAATGTCTTGAGAAATCAAAGCAATATTATAGCCATATGAAGAGTTAATAATGTATTATCTATTGGTAAAAAAATATTTTTATATTTATAAGAAATGAAATAAATCTGAAATTTTATTTTTTAAAAAAATTGGGCGTTACTTTCTGTGGCGACTGTACATGCACTGTATAATGTAATTGTTATTCAATTACTGTACATGTAGAATACTATTTAGTGACCAAAAACAAATACATGCACATGTAACAAATACATGTACATGTAATAAATTCATAAAAAGGCATTGTTATCATTGCATATTACATGTATCAAGAAATCTAGAACGCGGCAAATATAACAATATAATAAAACAAACATTCTTGTATGCATAATTTATGTAGGAACCTATGCACAATTTCAACAATAGTTTAACGGGTAATTTATTGTTACCAAATACATGTACAAATATATGTAATATAAGAAAAATTTATTTCTGAGTGCTCGTTCCAAAATATCAAGTAATTGATATGACCCGATAATACGGGAAGAAATGTAATATATACTAGTATCATGTAAGTGCAAGTATTCCTTATATGTTTGCTCTTATCAAATACCATTTACAGAATTAAGTTTACTGGGAACTGTTCCTTTTATCCTGTTAAGAAAAATTATGGAGCAAAAGATCTGATGGATTTTTTTCCACTTGAAATAATATGTTTATTCTTAATCAATGTTTCTTCGTATTTCTTGAATTTCTTTTTAAATTACCAATTTATTCACATGTTTTCCTGAATTTTCCCACTTTTCATACAAAGTTATTATTCTTGAATATGTACAATTTATTAGTTATATCAACTAACTAACGCTAAATATTTTATTATCACATTGAACAACACAGTGGCGCTCAAAAGTATTGTATCACTAGGATGAAAAAATGAATCGGGGAATTTTTAGCAATATAGACACCACAGATAAATGAAATTTAGTTCATATATAGTTAAAAGCATACATAAATAGTGTATGTAATTTAAAGAATAAATGTAATATCACTTTGCTTAACTTTGACTTTATTACACCAAATTGATGATGCATTTCTTTTGATTATTTTTCCCTCCCCTCAAAATAAATATACATGTATAAATGAATAAAAAACATATATCAAAACAAACCACATCCCCTATAAATAAAATACACTTATGAATTCACTCTTTTATCTTGTATAATTAAAATTATTATGACACATATTTTCATCAAAAAAAAATTCCAAATTTATACTCTTTTTAAAGAAAATATTCTTTTTATTATATTGCAAATCTTGAAAATATTTCCCAATTCTCTATTATAAGAATAAAGCAAAAAAAGAGATTTATAATATCTTTAAAAATTTACCAAAACCAGGCATTCAAGAATTTTTTTTGGACATGATGAACAAAATATTACATATCTAATTTCAAATGGTAGATTTCTACTGCAATACCTATTCAAAAAATTAAAAACTGATAATAAAATTGATGTCAGCACAGGTATAATAAAGCAAACTTTATATTAAAATGATCATTCTTCATGAATTAAATGAAAAAATTATATCTTAAAAAATCATATTAAATTTAATATTTAAATTTTGCAAAAAATTATCATCATTGGACTATTAATAATTGAAGTAAAGTCATCTGATCAGATGAATCAAAATTTATAATTTTTAATTCAGATAGATGTGAATATTATTGGAAATATGATGATGAATTTTTTGAAAGAGTATTACATGAAATCTACAGTAAATTTGAAGATGGAAATATAATAGTTTGGAGATTGCTTTGGATTTTTTATATTGGTAATATCACACATTTATGATCATATAGATAAGAATTTATATTGTAAAATCTTAAAAGATGACTTTTAGAAACAATCTAATGATATGAAATTAATAAAAATAATGTTATCTTTCAACAAGATAATGATCTGAAACACATAACAAAATCTATATATGATGATTTGATGATAATGATATCCATTTGCTCAATTGGTCTGCCCAATCACCTGAGCTTAACCTGGTTGAGCATCTCTGGAATGTAATAGATCATCAATTGGTATCCATACTCAAGATCAACTCTGTGATGTGATACAAAAAAATTTGGATCAAAATTGATAATGCATTTTTAATGAAGTTAATTGAAAGTATGGAAGAAGCATTCAAGATGTAATTAATGCAAAGGATGGCTATATTAGGTGTTAATTAAAATTGGGATTAAATTTATTTAGTTTATTGAGTAATTTTGATTTTATTTTTATTTATCAAAACGTTCAAAAGAAACGGATCGCTTGATTTGATATAAAATGTGGTTTAATTTTTTTAAATGTGCGACATGAAAAATAAATACATAAATGGGCATTAAAATGAGCCTATTTATGTATTGATTGATGTTGTATATGAAACGTTATTAAATCGTGAAATTTATCATACGAGTGATGCAATACTTTTGAGTGCCACTATATATTATATGTAATATATAACGATAATCATCGTCATAAATTAAAAATTTACAGATAAAGAGTATGCAAATCATTGAAGAGTCTACCGCTACGAGTATTTAATTACATGTATATATTCATAAAAACCTATTTTCTTTCTTGAATGTGTAGGAATAATTTATGGATAAATAAAAGAAAACATATAAAGCATATTATAATATTATAGATTTAGGTATATAAATATATTATACCGTGTACATACATGAGTAATAGAGATGTTCAACCCTAAGTTTATTTTTGAAATCGTAAGACTTCTCAATAAAAAAGCAACTAATTACACAAACATACACGCTTTATAATAGTAATTCAAAAAAAAATAAGAAAGTTAGACCTCTTTATTAATCTTTTATTATTGATCAAGGGTGGATAATCAAGTAGAATGTTTCGATTTATTTGTCTCCAACAACTTAGATGTAAAGGTATTATTTGTTTAGGTTGGTTTTAAAAGGATGAGAGTTTTTCATAAAAAAATATGGAATAAAATTGTATACGGAGTAGATAAAGAGTGAATAAAAGAAATAACCATTTTGTTTTTGAAGATATCAACAAATCTTCAGAGGATGAATTGGAGTAAGAAAGAAAGAATTTTTTGAGTTTTATAGGGTGTGCGAAAAACTTCTCTTTTCTTGTGTCTAACCAAAATTTCTAGTATTGAGATCACGAAAAGACACTGTTCTCTATAGACGTTCGGCCGACGTGGCCAGTTACTGTAAAAGGGATGAGTATGAACAAGAAAGGTGTTAGAAAAATACAAAATAAATAGTCTAGAATCTAAATATAAGCGCTAAAAAATCCAAGTAGAAAAAAGCGCACTATAAAAAGGGAATATAAAATATAAAATACAAGAATTTTTGGACCAAAAAAAGGATGGAATGGGTTCCTCCGAAATTAGAGGGGTGTTTTCAGAGAATAATGCTATACAAGAGAAAATATTCCAGAAAACAGAAACAATATAAAAATAACAATAATAATATAATCCTCTATTGGAAATATAATACAAAAAGGTGAAAAGATATAAATCAAAGCAATGCTGGACTAATATTTATATATGAAAGTAAAGGTGAACCATAATCTTTATTTTACATACGAGATGAAAGCGACAATTGTTGAAAATGTTATGGTTTTAATTGAACCTATTCAGACTTCCCTGTTTTTGATGAATTTCTGAAGAAAGTTGCGATAAGTTGTCAAGTCGAGATATGTGTTGTCGTCATGAACTGAGGATAAAATTTAAAGTGTTTCTCGTGAATATTGGTGTTCCTTCACTGTATAATTTTATATTGAGGCATCGATTTTGACGCATTAATTTTGATAAAAAGAATATTATTAATGCGAAGAATATAATATATGAACGTTAATTTCGATTAAAAAACGTCTTACTGCAAGTTCATTCATTTTGTTATTCTTCGATTGAGGTTTTACTCCCTTTTTGCATGTTCATTTCTTTCTCGGATTTCACAATCCAATTTATTGTGGAGTTTGTTCAATGTTCATGATCTATTATAATGAGAATTTCCATCGAAAATTCCAGAGTAACTCGAAGATGAGTCTACGAGACAAAATACAAATTAAAGTTTGGATGATAACAAACGATATAAATTAAAAATTAAATGTATTAATATGACTAATAAAGGATCTCCGAATGGGTTTTGTCAATAAGCTCTCAAGTGAGCGATATCTACCAGTTGTCACATGGGATTACAAATTTTTTAGTTCTGATTTGTGATAAAGAAGATATTTATCGTATATACGTATGCTGACAACAAGGCCATTAAGTGCATCCATTATTGATAGAACTACTTGATAAATTGCCCGAAGAATAAGTAATTGCTACAATATGAAAATATACAAATTACTCTCAAGACGTTTCTTTGCATATAATATATTTCCTGTAACAGAAATGTTTGCATGCAATACATGTATTTGGTAGACGGATACCCGATCCTTGGATATTGCTGCAGGGATCATTTTAAATGACAATACATTACATAAATACAGACACAAACATGAAACACACACAGTTACATCTAGCAAGTACTGAAGATCATTGACAAATTCCTTCTCGTTCGAATCATTTCAAACATAACTGAATTGTTTCTGATACATTTTTTTCCTTGTTTCAATATCAACTTGTTCTGTCTAGAGAGATACTGTTGCATCCGGGTTCGGCGGTGATGTAATTGATTGTTTTAGTTAAAACTTGTTCTACATTCGCCGTTTACTGTTATCATCTGTTACTTGTGTGGTTGCGTTGGTGCTTTTAAGGCTTCGCTGATAATGATGATGATAATGAATTTGTTGGTTCAACAGCAACAGAAGCTGTGAAAGCTGCAATGAATTTTGCCGAGACTCATTCAGAATATTAAGTGCAAGTTTTAAAAGAAGTGTGCTTTTTCAGTCGAGAAAAACATATCTATAGAAAGAATAGAATAATAAAAAAAAAGAATTTTAAAATATAGCCACATCTCTTTATAAAGCATGGTCAGGAAACAAAAAAATTTGTTCTTATAAAAATTTATAATTAAGTTCTTATAAAGAGAGAAATTTCAATATAATTATAATAGGTTTATTTTTGAAAAATTGTTCATATATGAATTTGTTCTATATAAGGTTCTTATAAAGGAGTGCGACTGTAAATTGTTTTATATTAACAATATAAAAAGTTTGATGGGGCCTGAAGAAAAGGCAATTTTGAAGATGTACCGTACAGAGAAGAGTTTACACGCATTTTGATTCAATATCTGATATAAAAAATAATTACTTTTATATATATTGAGGATAAATAGTATAATAAATAAATTTAAATAATCTTATCGTTAGAATCAAATATTGATTTAATTAAATGCAATTATACAATACAGGGTATATGTTTTATATGCATTCAGGTCCCTTATGTTACCAGTCTTTTTGTAGGGATGGTCCCTTTCTTTTATTTTCTTATTTTTAGAGAATTAAATAAAACCATATTTCTTCAACAATGAGTAACTATAATAAAATTCGTACTCTAACAGGTAATTTATACAAAGTAGTATATACATGTACAAACCCTTAATTTTTTTGAATTTGGAATACTATCTATTATATAGTGTATTTTTAAAGAAAAACTTTGTAACTGTAAATTGTCATTATAATTATTCAGAATATATGATGAAGTTAGTATTTTTGAGTTCAAAATAAAGGTCTTGGATATGATAGAACGAATGTTTACGATTTTGCAGACGGTGCATCACTAACTTAATTGGCTGAAAATTAAAAAGATGTGGCTTCATTCAATACTGATTATTTGACTTCTGATATATCGGAAGAGATAGGTAAAGATGCGTTGCATCTTATTCAATTTCTGGGTCAATATAAAAAACCGAGGTTCCGGTCTCACAATATCCGAAGGAACATATAGAAAAGTGATCTCTCATATGCATGCCGGTGGCAAAATGACAAATCGTGTGACTAATACAGGTGCATGTATGTAACGAGAAATGTAAATGAAATTAACCTTATCGGTAACCTCCTTTTTATTTATAATGATAATTAATGTTTGCTCCCGATTTAGATTTATTCAAACTTTCTAAAAAAGACCGCCGATAAGTGCGAGATTAATATTATACACGCGCGTAATTTAAAATCTAACGGTTTTAATTTGTAATAATTCATTAACATAAAATTTCGTGAATATGCCTCCCTGAAAATAAGCACACCTGGACCGTATTATAACCATTTTGACTATTAGTAATTTTGGCATCCCCGTTGCAAAAAAAGGGTGCTTATTCACTGAACTTTACGGTAGTCTGTTTTTAGTAGCTAATATAAAATGAAACATATAAATAAAAAAATTATATTTTTTATTAATTAATTAATGGATGTTACAATTCCTGATTGGCTGTCGCAACCATGTGACACGAAACTCAAAATTTATAAGCCACAACTATGTAACACTTTATTTGAGAGCACCATCATTATATATAATAAAACAACTAATTGTAATATGACGAAAGAGAATACAAATGTGAGGAAGAATAAAAAACTACAATTTAACTCTTGTATTTCTAAAATACAACGACAAGCGAGTTTTAGGACCGCTTGTTTGCCAAAAACAGCTCGAGTCCAAACTTTAAATTTCTTTGATTGTGTCATGGGCAATTATAATATGAATGTGAGAATATTCGAGGTCTTTTTGCTTATGTCGTGTTAAGATTGTTAATATTTTATTGGCTGTTGTGCGTTATATTCTTTAATGTTATTTTTATCAGCAGTAACATGGCTTAGATCGATTATGATACTAAAAATGCATTATCGTTAGCTTCATTTCTAATTGACATTGACATATAAGGAAAATAATTAAGATTTTGAAGAGCATCTACTAAACATATAAAAATGCGCAAATTTTTCGTCCTTTTACTTATACTGAATGAAAGAAATCCTTAGCAATTCTTTTATTAATTATACTGTTCAAAATGCCCAATTCTTATGTTACTGCTAATTATGGATACTTGAGCTATTATGAATCATTAATTTTAAGTAAATGTCATCACCAATTAACTCTTTCAATAGAAGAAGTCACCAAACCAGCTATGAAAAAACGCGGTGGTTCCGAAAAGTGGCCACGTCCACAAAACAGCTGGATAATTTTTCGAAGAGATTATGAAGCGCATTTACGTTTATTTAATCAGCACACTAAACAAAAAGTCAAAGATACAGCAAAGGAGTGCAGCTTAAAGTGGCAAACGCTATCAAGCGAAGAAAAGTTTTTCTTCAAAATATTGGAGAAAATAGCTCGTGAGAATCATAAGAATTTATATCCTAATTATAAGTATAAGCCAAGAAATGTCAAAAATTCAAGCATTAAGAAATGGGTATTTCGCGAACAAAAGAAATATGCATTTACTTCTTTATCCATGCCTAACTCAATGAGTAATAATTTACCTCCTCGGAAAGCGACACAAATCGTTAGATCATCCTCTTCAAATGATACAACATCGTCAACTATCATCACCACTTCAATGATCTTTGGTAAAACTCATCCCCCTACGATCAATACCAATACCGGAAATTCGATTGACGACACATTTAATGAAATAATTTATTTGGATAACAATGATATCAATAATCGGACTGTCATCACCGCTTCAACCATTGATAAAACTTATCCTTCTACGATCAATACTGATGCCGAAAATTCGATCGATGACATATTTAATGAAATAATTTCATTGGATCAACCTTTTTTATTTGATACTAATAATCGGACCATTGATAAAAACTCATCCTTCGCCGATCAATGGCCTGAATTCAATCGGGAACGATTATAATCGAATTTATGGGACATCCTTTATCCCTTTATCAGTGATCATTAACAAATATAATCATTTTATAACGATAACGATAATATACAATATGATAAATTTAAAGTTAGAGATATATAAGATTTCACTATATATACAACATTATCAAGCATAAACAAATCAATATATTCCTTCGATAACTATAAATTAACTATTCGCACATTCATTAATTTGTTATTCGCTTCTCCATTTTTATTGTTCTTTCGTCATTTATTTCGTTCTTTCTCATATTCATTATGTTCTTTCGTCATGTACTTGTTCTGTTCTCGGCTTTATTTTTGTTCTTTCGTCATTCATTCGATATCGGTTCTTTCTGTTTATTCATATTAATCTATTGTGTTATTTTTTTCTTTGGTCCTTTTTTCAATTATTTAGGTTTTAATACTTTTTACAAAATTGAACCTTATTTTCGTAAAATCGGTGTCTCGATTCAATTAGATAAAATCTGTCATCAATTATTACTCCAAAAAATTTCACGGGTTCTTTATTTTACCGATCCGATCCTCAACATTAATTACATGTACATGTACATGATTTAATGTCGGTAATTCTTTACAATACATAACAGTAATTTAAATCTTAAGTCTTTCACAGTAACTTTTAAAATGTATAAAATTAGAAATATTTACTAAAAGAAATATAATAAAAATTAATTGACTTTATATGCAATTAGAACAACTCGCTTAGAAAATCAGCTTCATTTTGAACTAAAAAAAAATATTTATTAGTAAAATTTAAATCTTGCATATGTGATAAAAAACTCATGTTTTACTAATTACAATTAGTAAAAAATTCAAATATTGCATAATTTTTAATTGACTCTGTATATATTTCAAAATAATAACTGAAATAATGTGCATCAATATAATTATTAACAGATTTACAGATGCTAAATACATATAAATAAAATCAGAAATGTGTTAATAATATTTATAAATTTAAACTTGATCTTTAGTTTATTTCAGTTCAATTATACAATGCATGTGAATCTTATTTCAAAAATCATATTTAATAGAATATCAATCTATTGTCTTGAAATAGCATATAGATAAGATCAATATAATAGTGATTATATTATTAAAAATACTAATTTATCTTTAAAATATTTAATTTTTATAATTTTCATTTCATTTTTTATTTGTTTATAAATATCAAATAAATTACTTTGAATTATATAATATTTTAATATAACTTCTCTAGATGTAAAATAATATTTTAAATATTATAAATTATAATAATCTGAAAAAATATATAAATGTTCAGATATTAACTTATCTTGAAAATTTCTCTTTTTGATTTTTACAAATATAATAAATTAAGAAAACTCATTAATAAGAATTATTTTATTATTAATTAGATTTTTATTAATTTTTTCTGATTTATTTTATCATTTATCAGTTTTTTAATATATTTAAAATTATAAAATACAACTTGTTAGAATTATAAATAATATATTAAAAAATAATATTACTAGAAAATTTTTAATAACCAATTAATTTATTTATAAAGTAAACAAAATTAATTTATATGAAAATAAAATTTATTAAGATATTAAATTAAAAATCAAATAAGAGAGAAATAAAGAAAAAAGTTCTTATATTAATATTATTATTATGAATTAAAAATTATTAAATTATAAATCTATAAAAATATAACTAGAAAACTAAAAGAAATTATAATATAATAATAAATATAACTATTTATTTATATTAATAATTTAAAGAATAATAATATAATTAGAATTAGAAAACAAGATAATATATAAAATTTTCATTCTAATATTTTTCAATTAATATTTCAAGCCAGATTATTCTTGTAATATTTATTTTTTATATTTGTATCAGATTTATTTATAAAATTAATTATTTATATATTTTTATTAAATATAAATTATATAATAAATTATAGTTTTATTATTTTTATTATTATATTTTTATATGATATATCAAGTCAATAAAAATAAAAGAATATATAAAATATATTAATTATATGATATTATATAAATTATTTTAGTATAACTAATAAAAAACTCAAATAAATAATTTTATATAATTATAATATGACTTAATATTTATTATTAATTTATCATATTAATCAAAATTTAGAACAAGATATAATATAAAATTCAAAATAAAATTAAGTTTTTTTAAAATAGCTTGTATCTTAAATTTTTACTTATTAAACTGCTCTTTATATTTTATTAAAATTATTTCTTGTAAAATTTATCTTATATAAATTTTTGCTAATAATAAATTAAATGAAATTTTTAACTAATATCTTTTATTAAAATCAAAGTATCAATATTATATAGAAAAGAAATATTTATTTAAAATATAATTTTCAGAAATAATTTTTAATAAATCTTGAGATATTATATATTAAAGAGATTATATATAAAAATTATTAAATGAAAATTTTTATTCAACTTCTTGAAGCTTAATATCTCAAGCTTCAGTAATAAAAATAAAATATAAACTTATTATTTAATTTTTTGAGTTTAGTGGATTAATAATGAAATTTATACTTAATTTCTGCTATTAAATCTTGAGCGATTGATTTCAAAGAGATCATATACAAAAATTATAAAATAAAAATTTTTGTATAATCTCTTTAAGACTCTATATCTCAAGATTTAATAATAAAAATTGAATATAAAGTTTATTATTTGTTATTTAAAAAAACTAATTATTAATATAATTAATATAAAATTATATTAGATTTCCTGAATATTAATCATGCCAGAACATATTAAAATATAAGTCTGTTCAATTAAGTTATAAGTTGATTAATTAAGAATCGAGTCGAGTTTTGAATTATATAAATATTAATTCAAGTATTTATATATTTTAATTTTTATACTTGGATTGAATGAATATTTTCAAAACCTGATCTCATTTGATCTCTTCAGAACACTAAAAATATCAGTCAAAGTTAGTAAATACTAAAATAATTAGTTTTATTCAAATAGAAATTACAAAATTTCTAGTGAACTAATTTTTATGAAAAAGATATTTTTTGAAAGAATTTACATATTAAGAATAAATAAATTTATATAGTTAGAATCAGTAAAATCTGCTCTAATAATACATTTAGACTATTTTTTATTAACAATTTAATAGATTAATTCTTATGTAAATAATTTGACATTATTGAAATGATGATTATTTAAGTCAAAATTAATATTAAGTAATTAGATGTCGCAATCTGTGAATCAAATTTTGTAATTATTTTTTTATTGGAATTACAAATCATAATCTTTCTGATTATGTCTTTTTCATAAAATAGTCCTTATCCAAAAAAAATGTAAACAGCAATGGCAACAACGACAAACAACGACAACAATAGCAACGACGACGATAATATCCAACTACTCCCATATAAGAGCCTTTTTTTTCTAGTTAAATTTTCTGACAAACTCCGGATAGTTTATGCAATGAACAATTATACATGTAGTACAAATGTTAGTAACATCGAATAAGTTCAAATAATATATATACATGTACTAAGAGAGGGTGCATTTTGGGAGAGTTAACTTACACGTATTAGGTAAATCATTTTGTAACACGTATCATTTGAAAATTCTTCCGAGTATTCCATTTTATGCAATATTCTAAATATGCTTTATTATCTCCGTTTTAATGGAAAATTTTGTTTTGCTCCTTTTTGATATTGACAATGAAAGGAAATTGTGAGAAAAATAAAAACAAGCCACAGCGTTTCAAATAATTATTGATGATTACTGATAGAATGCATGTAATAGAAACAATAGAAATTATTGATTTCTTTTGTTGCTTTTTTCGTTCAATTAACGATATTATAGCCTCATAATCGATCTAGACCATAATATTATTGATAAAAATGCATGTCGATGAATCAGCAAAAGGACAAAGAATCATAGAGAATTTAAAATTCAAAGAGCAAGAGTCAAGTTTGGGCCCGAGTTTTTTTGCCACTAAAAGAAAACTCCTTATCAGTATTGTTGTGAATGAATGATATCACCTTCTCTTTCGTCATTTTAGTATTAATTGCTTTATTAAATGATAAGAATTATATTATTATGTTTCATCTTGTATTCGTTAGAAAACAGACTTCAAATCAAAACGCGATAAATTTTAAATTACGCGTGAAATATTATTTATTGTTATAAAATAAAAAGCCGTTACCGATATGGTTAAGTTAAAAGAATATTGATTTAATCGTTTCACAATATACATGTAATTTAGTTTTTCATTTGCATTTCTCTTGTTCATTTTTGAACATGTATGCAACTTTGAAATATAATTAATAATGAATATGTGATATATAAATATATAAATATATATTTATTTATATTTATGCACTAAATTCCTAATACAGTGCCATATATATTTATACACCACCTTTTAAATATACTGTATTGCATCATTATGCTCCCTGTAATTTCTATGAATAACACAAGAATAAATGATGCTTTTTTATTAAAGATACTAATTATAATACATTAAGGATGAAACTTATATTAGTAATTCCTAAATACATGAGGAACGCACAACTACTTAGAACATATTTGAGAAAAAAATTAACATTTAAATTTCCCAACACACGGACCTATTGTTATTTTCACCGATCGTCAAATGATCATTTATTAAGATCCCACATCATGCATGTGTTTCTTTTTTTGGCACATAAAAGTGGGACCAGACCAGTATAACAATTTTCTCAGTACGCATGCCTAAGTAACGGCGATTCCGGGGTAATAATTTTTTAAAATGAGAACTACATGTATCACGATTAGAAATGTATGCAGTTTTTTTGGGGAGAATCTACGGACATATACCAATCATGGCGTACAGGTGGGTCGGATTGTACACGTGATCGGCATCGGATTTTTAATTAGTTCGGAAATACGTAAAAATATATATGAAAAAAATGATCCCGATGATGGTATACTATTCAATGCGTGTAATGCTATTTTTTTTATACTTTGCACTTTGTTAATAAATATTTGACTACACATTACTTGTTAAATAAAATCATGTGCTTGTTAAAAATATTCACGTAAAATCGTTTATATGTTATCAACAGTCATATATACGTGAATTGCATGCCAGAAGAGCAATTCCCAGTTGCAGCAACACTGTCTTCATATTCGCCAACACAAAATCAATCTTACTTGGGCTACTCAACCAAAATAGCACTATGATCGATCTGACAAATAAATTAATACAAATTTTATAATTTTATTAAAAATAAAATTATATCTTTTTTCTATTGTAAATATTATAAATATTATATTTGTTTCCTGTGAAATACAGTATTATATAGTTAAACCTCTCTATAGTCACAACACTTGGGGAAGCAAAATTGGATAATTATAGAGAGTTGTGGACTATTGAGAGATTTTTTTAATTATAGTTGCTTAATAACTGGGAAACACAAAAAGGATGACTATAAAAATTGTGACTATAGAGAGATGTGATTGTAGAGTGTATTAGCTGATCACATCCTTCATATTTGGCGCCATCTGATTCACAAACTATTCAGAATAGCAAACGAAAGACTCAGATATATGACTATTTATAATTGAAAGCTTATGACTTGGGGATTCTAATAAAAAATAATCATAAATGTTGAATCACTGGTTGTGTCATAAATCGCATCTAATTACTTCATATCAATTTTGATTGAAATAATCATAATTTCAATAATTTCAAATATACATGAACAAATTGACATATAACTCAAATATAGAAAATATAAATATGTTCATTAAATAGAGTGGGTTTCTAATCACATAAATTTTATTTAATGTTAACCTGTGAATTCTCCCAAAAATATCATTTGAAGTTAGTAAACACAAAAGTAATCAATTTCATTCAAATGATAAATATAATTTCTAGTGGATGAATTCTTATAAAAAAGATATATTCTGAAGTCAAGGATTTTAGGGTTCTAATAATAAAATTTGATTCATTGGTTGTGCGTTTAAAATATTGTCGATCATTTTTATAAATTATCTTATCCGGATACTTTTGGCATGTTGTGTAATTTACATTTTATGCAATTTTGCTAAGTATCACCTGATTTTAAAAAATTTGAATTTTTTCTACGTAAAAAAATCTGCCTAATTCCAAGAAGTTAATTTATTAATCTGGTACTGAAAAACCTCCGAAAACATACTATAAATATCGTTTTATATAGTAATACAATCCCGTTAAATATTGAACAATTAAGCAACAATGAACATATAATTGCTATAATCGGTTAATAACGAACAATTGGCCAATAATCAAAGGCTTCATATAGTAATACAGCCCCATACATATACACCATATATACGCATAATTGTTTTAGAAATAGGATAAATTTAATGTAAGTAAACACTCGTTGATAGGTTTTTGCAATGGATTGCATGATGGAATTGATTATATAATATAAAATAAATAGTTACATATAACGATAATTAGTTTATGCGCAGATAAAAATCACTAGTGTAAAAAAGGATGAAAGTTTCTTGGTACGAATACAAATATATTGTTGACTAGCCCAAGTCTTATTGTTATTTATTATTTTGAAATCATTTATTATAGTTTAAAATTAATTACCATTATAATTATATCCGAATATAATTAATTAAACTAATGTAAATTCAAATTCAGATAATAAAAGATTTAAGAAAACTGTTAGAAATCCTCAATTTATAAATTTTTTACATAATTTCCATGTACATGTATTTAGCTTATATTTGATTTAAAGTGATGTCAAAACGCATACATATACATGCATCCATCAAAAACCATATTTTATTTATTACAAGTACTTTTCTTACCTGTTTTTGTCCCGCCACCATAATACTGTAATTCGTACTGCAAAATACCAGGATCTCTTACATTCAACGATTACAGTTTAGTAAAACTATTAAAAAAAAGGAAGGTAAATACATTAAAAAGTGAGTATTTTGCATGGCGAATTACCTGTATCTTCTTTTAACTTATATAAAGAAATAAATATTAAAAGATACACAGCATCTTATGATAACTTTTAATATAGTAGAGACAAATTAAAAGCTCAATATAACAGTTTTCTAATAAGATCAGAAACAAATAAGTCAATACTTAATGTTAAAAAGTGGTTACATGTTCATATATTAGTTATATACTGAGTAATATAAATTAGTTTACATACCTATGACAAACATAAATTTCTTCAATATGCTGCAACTAGTCAACCTCAACATTTATCTAATGTTGAAGCAACAGAAAGCTTATTTTCCAATCTAATTGATAATAAAAATAATAACAATCATAAATTTGAAAGTAGATATTCACCAAGTATAAATATAATAAATACAAGGGAAACAAAATTACCTTTCAATCTGTTGCATAACTTTTAAATAATATGTTTTCATAATGATGTCAGAGTTCTTTTTTGCATGATAGAAATAATGATTAATTAAACACATATATTATGTACATGTACATGTATATCGATATGCATTTGGGCTAATTGTTCAGTTTCTAAAGATACAGTAATGTGTAAAAGTATTCTACCATCTGTATCACATGAATGCACATAATAATAATCTCTTAAATTTTTCTGAAAAAAAGTATAATACAATGCGTGATCAATTATAGATTTGTAAATCATTTTTAAAAGTATTAGATGAATCATCAAACTTTTTAACTTAAAATATAGAACTTTCACTCAAAAAATGATATGAAATTATCTTTCTACATGAATATGCAGCTGAATCAAAGTAGAATTTTGAGAAAATAGCTAAGCATGTTCACTATCATAAGTCTATAGTTATTTATTAGGTTAACTATATGTTATAATAATAAAGTAAGATAAGCAAATTATAAATATAATGAAGAAGAAATATGTAATCTTTCTAGTTACATTATATAATATATCAGAAAAATTCACACAGAAGATTCAAGATATATAGTAATATTATTTAAAATAAAATTCACATAAAAAACTAATTCAAGACAGACAAGATTATTATATTTTAAACTTATTCTTTATTCAATATTATTGGTACTTAAAATTACAGAACAGATACAGAATTTTTAAATAATAAATTAATATTATATAAAATTAATAATAAAATAAATAAATTAATAATAGATAATACTTATATGA
>CAJVPS010001351.1:0-16020 GCA_910591765.1 Ambispora leptoticha | reverse complement strand
TAAAATTATAAAGAAAATAATTAATTAAAAATATTAATAATCTAAATTAATAATTGTGATACATATGATAATTATCTGAGTAATAATGTACTAAATCTAGATGTATTAAATATATAATAATCATCTGTGTATTCAGAGTGAAAATGATCTTCTTAAAAATATAATACAAAGCTAATTTGTTATATAGATAGCGCAAAATGAAGATCTAAGCTAAAAGAGATCTAAAGGAAGATAACCTAATCAAAATTGTTATAGAAATGAATAAAGATAAGAAGAATGAAACATCATCTTCATTAACTACTGATAATAGATTTGAAAACTTGATAAATAGAATTGAAGCACTTGCTATAGCTCTAAAAAGACCAAAGGAAGTTAATTATGTCAAAATTATAAAATTTTATAATGATACTCAAGATCTAATTGATTTAGTTTCAAGATTTTGAAAATGCTTACATTATTAATAATATTAGTAATAAAAGAAAAATTCAGATAATAAAAGCTTATCTGAAAGATTTAGCTACTATATAGTTTACTAATGAAAAGTTATATTATTTAGAATGATCAGAAACTTGAAGATATAATAATGAAACTAATTAAGATATAAAAGAAACTTCATTCATATATTAATTTAAAAAATATTTCAGAAATTATAATTAACTCTATAAATGATAATAATTAAAATAAAAAAGATAATTATCTGATGAAAGTATAGAATAATATGCTATAGCTATTAGAGAATTAATCAAAAGAGTAGATCTGACTAATACCTATTCAGATCACTTATGTGTATTTTATTTTATAGATGGACTTAAACCAGAAATTAAATTCTTTATGAATCCAACTCATCTTATAATATTAGAAGAAATAATTAATATAGTAATAGTCTATAGTTCTAATTTTTAATAATATAATATCATACCAAATAACTTATCTTCTTATAAATATTATTTATAGATATTAGAATTAATAAATTAATAGAATAAATTGAAAGTATTATTTTAAAGTTAGAAAAGTTAATAATTTTTAATCAGTCTAATAATTATTCTAATAATAGAAATAATTCTATTAAATATAATAATTATAAAAGATTTGATTATATTACAAATGAATACAAAAGTAAAAAAAAATAATAATTATAATAATAATAATAATAACTTCAATAATAATAATAATTTTAATAATAACTCAAGAAATTCTATTATCTGCTATAATTGTGAAAGTATTAATCATATTGCTAGTAGATATACTAGTTTAAGAAAGAATAATAATAGTCAGAATAATAATAATCATAATAATAATAATAATAGAAGAAATAATAATAATAATAATAATAATAATAATAATAATAATAACAAATAGAATGCTTACTTAAATACTAAAAAGTATTTAAACTCTTAAATACATTTTTGAAAAGCAAAAGTATATTCATAATTAAAAAGTCTTCAATTAATAATGATCAACTCAAGAAATTATAATTAGAAAATAAAAAAGAAAATTAATAAAATCAACAAATATCTATAAATACTATATATATAAATAGATTTATTAATAATTAATCTTACAAGATAATAATTGATAGTAATGTTATGAGTAATATAGTTACTCAATAATTCTTAAAGAAGATAGATTAGAAAATTCAAAAATTTAATATAATAAATCTAACTGATATCAATAATCAGAAAGAAAAAGTACTTGAAGAAATAATTAACTTATCAGTTACTTTAGAAATTGAATTAATTAAGATTAAAGTATTAGTAATTATAAATAATAATTATAATCTTATACTAGAAAATAATTAAGTTCACACTTATAAAATAATTATAAGCTAGATTAAAGATTTATTACAGTTTGAAAATCAAAAGAATTAAAATACCTATTATATATTTAAAAAAGTACTATAAAACTAAAGAAGAAAATAATTTATATAATATTGATAAAAAAGTAGAACTCAAAGTCTTTAACAATAATAACAAAAAAAATATCAAAATATACTTATAAAATATATGCTAGTTTTGATCTAAGATATTCAAAATTAGAAAATTTTATTATTTTATCACAAAAAACTATAATAATAAATTTATATATTATAATTAAAGTACCAAAGAAATATTTTGTTAACTCATCTTTAGATCTTTCTTAGCTTATAAAGAAATAGAAGTAAAAGCTGATATTATAAATGCTAGATATATTAGAAATATTAAAATATTAATTCATAATAATTCTAGTTAACTATATATTATACAATCTGATAAGAAAATAGCTCAAGTAATATTCTTATTTTTAATAAAAATCTCAAAAATTCAGTCAGTATTAACTTATAAAGAACTTGATAATTTAAAAAAAGATTAATAAGATTTTGGTTTAACTAATAAATTCAAAGAAAAGAAATCTTTAATAAAAGAAGAAAGTAAAGATGAATATGAAAAAGATAATAGTATTAATTAACTACTTCTAAATATTCAAGAAAGTCTAGATGAATAAATAATAATATTAGATTTACAAATAAAAGAATATTATACTTAACTTTATAAAGAAAAATTCTTTTATTCAACATTTGAAGAATTAAAAAGAAATAAAACTACTGGTATAGATAAATATCTTCATATTTATAATTGCTTATTAGCTGAATATTATAAATATAATAAAGATGATTAGTATTATAAATAGATAAAAATAATATCAGAATCACTTTATCAAAATAGTAAAGAAAAAAGTTCTGATAAACTAGATCTAACATCAAAATAAAAATAACAATTAGAAGAATTATTAAATAAATATCAAGATTTATTTAATGAGAAGCCTAAAAAAATCACAATTATTCAACATAAAATTAATATAAAAATTGAAGAACTAATAGCTTTAAAATCATATTATAGATACTTACTTATTAAAAAAATTTATAGAAGAAGAAATTAAAAGAATATTTTAATAAAATATTATCTTATTATTAGATAATTCATGATTTGTATCTTAGTAGTAATTAAGAAAAAGAATAATAAATATAAATTTTATATAAACTAAAGATAGCTCCCTAACTATTATAATATGATGATAAATAAAATATCACCTAGTTGCAACTAGTTGTGACTTATAAAATTTTGGAGTTATAACATGTTACAACAGATGATAAATAAGTGTCACATACTTATTGCATCATTTTTAATATAAATTATTACTAATTAAATAAAATTACAAAAAAAGATTAATTTTCTCTACCTAGAATTAATAACTTACTTGATATATTTGACAAAGCAAAATATTTCTTAATACTTGATTTAATTTCTAGATATTGACAAGTAAAAGTAAAATCAGAAGATAGAAAAAAGATAACTTTCATTACTACTAATAACCTATATAAATTTAATATTATATTTTTTGAATTAAATAATGTACTAACTATTTTTTAACACTTAATAAATAAAATATTCAAGTTTTATCTTGGAAAATTTATAATTATATATCTTAATAATACTAATATCTTCTCAGATACTCTTGAAAAGTATTTTACATATCTGAAACAAGTATTTGACAAGCTTAGAGAAAGTGATCTAAAATTTTAATCAAGTAAATATTAATTTAGTAAAACTATACTTATCTTTCTAGAATATATTATCAGTAAAAATAATTTAAAATCTGATCTAGTCAAAATATTAGTTATAGAACAGTTTTCTAGATTAACAAATCTAATTATTTTAAGAGGATTTCTTGGTTTAGTCTCATATTATAGATACTTTGTGAGAAATTTTATAAAGATAGCAGCATCTTTGAATTAATTAATAAGAAAAGATCAATCTTTTGAATGATTTATTAAATATTAAGAAGCATTTAAAGAGTTAAAAAATAGATTGATTACTGTACCTATATTAATTTATTTATATTTTAAGAAACTATTCATCCTATATACTAATACTTCTAGCTTTGAATTAGGAGTAGTATTAATACAAAAAAATAAAAAAGATAATAAATATATAATTACTTATATTAATAAAAAAATAAATGATACTAAGAAAAATTATTATGTTACTAAGTTAGAATATTTAGTAATAGTTTAGGCAATATAATTATTCAGATCATACTTATATTCTAATATTTCTTTTATTCTAATAACTAATTATAATATTTTAAAGAGTTTATTTAATAAACCAAAAATTTTTGAAAGACTTGTATGTCAAATTTTGACTCTAGAGAACTATAACTTTAAAATTAAATATTACTAAAGTCAAATTCACTTTAATATAAATCTCTTATCTAGATATTTTTAATTAGAACTAACTTAGATATAAAAGAAATAAGAAAATACATCACAAAAATTATTTAATAACTACTTGATATACTCTTACCTAACTATCTAACTTGAATATAATAGAATTACTTGAATATTTATAACTCATTATTTACTTAGATACTCTAGTTATATCAGAAAAAAATATCAGAAAAAGATCATTAAAAATTCAAAAATAAAGCAAAGTTATACTTAGTAAAGAAATAAATTCTATATAGATATAATAAGAAAGAATCAGATCAACTTTTGAAAATGATTAAAATTAATAAAATAAAAGAAATATTATTTAATAATTATATAATAATATATACTAGATATTTTGATATTAAAACAACTTATTATAGAATTATTCAAAATTATTATTAATCTAAGATATATTTTAATATTGAAAATTATATAAAAACATGTGATATATATCAATACAAAAGAAAAACTAGAAGAAATAATATATTATATTCTATAAAAAGTAAAGAATCTTTTGAGAAGATAGAAATAGATCTAATTAAACTAAGTATATAGTAGTTACTATAAATTATTATATCAAATAGATAGAAGCAAGACCAATCTTAAATAATTTAGCAGAAGTAATAGTATCATTTCTATATAAAGATATTTTCTATAAACATAATTTTTCAAAAGAAATAATATCAGATAGAGAAATAATTTTTACTAATAAATTGATAAAAGAATTATTTGAAAAATATCAAATTAAATATTATTTATCAATATTATATCATTCTCAAACTAATAGACTTGTAGAAAAATTAAATAGAATATTATATAATACTATTAAAAAATTAGTTCAACTATATGAAAAAGAATAGAATATATATATATCTTTAGCATTTTTCACTTACAGAATAATGAAATAAAGTTTAACAAAATTTATATCTTTCTATCCTATTTATAATAGTATTATAAGCTATTACTATGGAGATAGATTTTATCTAAGATATAGCTTATAATAAGTTTTGAGAGCTAAGACTGAATTATTTATAATATTGAGTAGGATCAAAATTATTCTAAAGATTTTCATGTGCCAATACTTACAAGTATTATTTTTGAATTTATAAAAATAAAGAAGAGGATATGTGTAAAATAAAAAGTGGTATCAAAAACTAAATTATAAATCAAATACAAAAAAAACTATAACAAAAGATTTAATATGCTAACTAAATTCTCTTTCAGTATCATTTCAACTGAAAGACAAAAATAATAAAAACAAAAAAGTATGGCTTATTTAAAGTAGAGTTCTTCTACTACTCATATTTTTAAGACAAGAAAAATAAGTATTAATCAGATATGATCTATTATGATAGAAAAGATAAATGAAAGCAATAATTAAAAAGATTAAAGCATTTCAAGTATATTTATTTAATATTTGAGAGCAGGATTATTTATACAAGTTTGTTAGAACTTTGCTAGAAACTTGTTAGTAATTATATTACATAATTACAAATATAAAACAAAAACTAAATACTATGCTAAATACTAATAAATAATATCTAAAGACAAAATATATATCAAGACTTAAAATATAATACAAATAATGAAATTAATAATAATAAATAAGATTAAATAATAATAAATGAAATCCATTATAAATATACTAAAATTAGAAATTAAGAAAATGATCTATGAAATTAAGATAATTTACAAAATTAAGAAATTAAGAAATTAAGAAATTAAAGAATTTTATATTATTATGGTAACAGTAGATAAGCTATCATATCACTAGATCTTAAATTAAGATCAATTGACAATAAAGAAGATATTATTTTAAATAAATTAGTTAAAAAGCTTGTACTATTATAGATAGATTGGAATTAGATAGAACTATTACTTAATAAAATATATAAAAATATTAATAAAAATAAAAAAAAATCTATTAACAAAATAAAAATTATCAATATTTTTTTATTGAAGATAAAGTCTTAATAAAAAGAATAAAAATCCAGTATTAATATTATGAAAAATTTGTTTAGAAATAAAAAGAATTATATTACATTTATTAAATTTTTGACAAAGATATCTATAAATTAAGAATATTAGATAGCAAAATTCTTAAGAATTCTTATAATAGTAATTATCTAAAAATATATTTTGAGAATAATAAATTAAAATCTAGAATTATCATAGAAAATTAAATATTTTTAGTTCTAATAAATCAGATTTTAATACTAATAAGCTATAGCTTTTACTAACATAAAAAACTAACTAAATAAAAGTAAAACTCTATTAATTTTATAATAAATCAAATAATTAACATATCTGCTCAAAGTCTTATTATTTTGTTAGTAAAAAATATTATCACTTTAAAAGTTACTATTTAAAATACATTATTCATGATCAACTCTTTAGAATATTATATATTTGTAACTTTAAATATTAGGATAACTTTTCTTATATTAGTTATTAATATTATCAATACCTAGAAGTTGAAAAAATTATTCTAACTAAAGATTAATTAGAATAATAATATCAAAATCATTAGTACAGTTTGTAAAATTGTCATTATTATTAGTATAGAAATAGAAAAAAAAATAAATCATAAAGATTATAAATTATACTTTATTAATAATGAAAAAAAAAGTTTATTATTAATTTTATAGAAGAAAATAAAGAAGAGATTGCTTATTCATCACAAATTAATTTTCAAAAAGAAGAAGTTTTATCTCTAGATATAAGAAAAGGATAAGAAATTTCTCACTCTATTATCTATTTTGAATATTATTAAAATATAAATAAGAAACTATATCTTTCTATATTCTTTTGAAAGTTTATTGAGTTAAAGAAAAAGAAGTTTCTTTTTCATTTTTCATAATATTTAAAAAATCTGATATTACTTTATGAAATATGTAGTACTAGCTCTAGTATTCATAATTTGATCCTGAAAAGTATCAGAATCAATCAGTATTTAGGATATAAAATTACTCAATTTATTAATTATCAGTTAGATGATCAAGAATATAATAAAAAAGATAATAACTTATCTTTAATTAAGAAACAGATAGAAAAAGTAATAGAATTACTAATAAAGTTATCTATAAACAAGATTAAAATATAGCTAATATTTTATAGATAATGATAACTAATGAAAAAAAAAGAATAAAAAAAATAATAATATAATATTATAGTTTTCTTTTGCTCTTTCAGATTCTTGAAATTTTGAATTTTGAGACTATAAAGAAGTCTAATAAAATTCTTAATATCAAAATTATCATTCTTAGGGGAGCACCATTTATCACATAATTTGAGGGGTGAGTAGGTGGGTTAGGTCAATATCAGGTCCCATGTAACCAATCATATGCTTAGCATTATTATGTAGGTTTACATCAATCATATATTATACTAATAAAATTAATATAGATTTTTTTCATTTTTTTTCCTAATCCCATCTCTTGTTTTTTGTTCTTTCTCTCCTCTCTGAATACCTAATTTACTCTATGTCTGACTGCATCTCACACTATTCTATAATTACCTGTGGAGTGCCTATCAGTATATCTTCAGTAGTATTCGAAATTTGCATTCTTTACTTGGATAGGCATCCACGCTTTGAAGGGTGCTTACTTTGCTTATGATTAGCTATGAACTTGAGAGATGAAAAGTACTTGTTGCATATATTGCAACATAACCATTAGTGCAATTCTTGTGGAATTGATGGATAACAACGGTCATATGGTAGGATTTTGAGTTTATCATAGTATTGGAGAGCATGTATTGGATTGATGAAGTGTCCATCTTTGCCTTTCGTAATAGGTGAGAGGAATCCATTATTTTCCTTCAAAAGAAGAGCTGCACTTGAAGATATATATTCTTTGCAACACTGATGATTATTATACTTTTTTATATCCAATAAGTAATGACATATTTACATATAATTCTTGATCCACTTCCATGATATTAAAGACTTTATTTTGGTAAATGGTTTATTTTCTTGGTCGACGTACTCCATTATAACAGATTTTCCATATATATTATCTTTTTTCCATATATCACACAAACTTTTCCCCACAAACTTGAAATTTTGTCATGCCAATTCATCGTCTATTACTTTTCCTTGGCTATTAAGATGTGATCCGAACTTATCAACAGGAAAAGTAATACCAGCAAGCTTTCTTAATAGAGAAGCCATACTATGTTCAACAGAGTTGTATGCACTTTGTCCTGAAGCATGGATACATATAGTCAAATAGTCGAGATTCAGAGTTCAAAAAAGCTCGTAATATTTAATGATATTCTTTATATATCTTGGATTCTTATCAGATCCTCCATCAACAAAAAGCACTCAAATTAGTCTAATATTATTATCTTTCATAAAGATTCTGGTAAAATATTGATTTTCAATAAGGCTTTGAAGGTCTGATATATGAGTTGATGATGACGTGTTAATGAAATACTCTGGCCTAACAAAAATTGCAAGCTGGCCTGATCATAGATTATCATTTGAATCAGCTGGATCAATAACGAGATAGACTGAAGGTATGAATTTCATTTTACTGCCAGCTGGAAAGTCATGATCTTCGATAGTAGCTGGCTCATAAATCATCTGAATAATTTTAAATATATGACCAACTGCTGGAATTCCCAAGCCAATTTTTGCCTTGTCATCCTGAGAGACAATAACTGCTTCATCCACAAAGACTTCAACAAAAATTCTGGCAGCTTTGACAGAGGCTAAACAATAATGTTCATCAATATGGGGTTTCATCTCTGTTCATGATACTGAAGTAAAATTGACCTTGGCTAGATGATGATGGTGACAGGCAGCAAATATGTGTGAATGACGAGATTCTAGATAAGTAAATAAGCACTGGCGAGACAGGTAGATATTGTATTTTTCCTCAAGTGCTTGCTGTAAATGCTTTATTATCCGCACTTTGATAGTGATCTTTCTTCTTTTTGTATAAACGGCTCCAAATTTGATACAACTATGAATTTTATCCCAGAAATCTGGATGGAGCATGGCTGCTGATAGTCTTCCAGGCCTATCATACTTTTCTATGATATTTTCTTCAAGCAATTTTGCCTTTTTGGCCATGAGTTTTGTTTGTATGCTAGCATGGTGTTTTAATCTTTCAAGTCTTATTTTCTGATCCTTGATCAGCTTTCTTTCAGTGGTAATGGTAGATTTCAATATTTCTTTGAGTGATTCATTTGTTGTAAGTGCATATATTCGCTCATATTCTAACAATTCTTTTGTAGTCTTTTTAATTTTCTCAACCACATCCTATTGGCCAATAGTATTTTTCAGTAATTTTTCGATATTAATATCTTGCGCATGTCCTGCAGAAGGGGGAAATAAAGAGTAACTAGGGCTGGGGTTGGCTATTCTATCTCGTATAAAGTAAGATTGATGAGAGTGAGTATGGGAAGGGACAGTATTAAAATATTCATGTATTTTTTTATGAATTAGTGATTTGTCTTGGTGCTTGATTTGTTTCCAAGTGATTACACATTCTTGTATGAGTTTTTGGTGACTGGAATTGGGGTCATAAAGGATTACTTGTTTATGATATGCATAGACATTGCAAAATTCTTGGTATGTGTCTTGTAGTTCTTTGTAAAAAAAAGCTTTATTAAACTTGGGTGCTAATAAAAAGCTTTGCATATTTGTTTTTATGTAGTAAATCCAATTAATTGAGAACATGATGCAACTTGATCTCGAATATTATAAAATTAATCTATTATATTACTATCATACAGGGGGGGTATTTGTATAATTATATGTGGTACTGTACGTATACTAAAAATAATTATATCTGGTGATAATCTGCATATACAACCAAACTAAATGACACCAGTACAAGCCTATCTATCTTTCAAATTTTGTCCCATTCTGATAGGTTCTCAAGAAAAATAACAAAATGTTCTATTAATAAAGAATGAAAAGTTAATGATCAAATCTTATAGACAACATCAGAAAGCTCACATTACGCAAGTGTGTTACTATAGTTATGAGTTTTTTGACGCACAAAAATCTTGGATAACCTAAATCATATCCTGATCAAAATATCGCCACTCTTTTGCATGCAAAAATCATCAATACCAACAGGACAACTAAACAACCATCTTGCAGCTTTCCTTTCTGTGTAATCTCTAAGTGGCGACTATTTTATATACTTACCATTTGGACTACTATTACAATTGGAGAACAAGCTGTTTTTGTACTTTTATTTTTTTTATTATTATGATGACCTCAAACTGATAATGGTGACAATCACAATGCAGTTTTGGGTCTTGGTGGCTATGCCAACTGATGAGTCCCTTAAGTAAGGATGAAACCCAAACTGTCTTGCACAACTAGGTAAGATTGATCTTTGAGATAATAATGATATTCCATATTGCCCCAAGGTTTTTCCAATGAGTCGTATTGTCATCTCATCAAATACTTGGCTAACACAAGAACATAGACCACTATGAGTAATTTCTGGTGTTACTTTTATTTTTCAAAATGCTGACACTAATTAACTACAAGTTTATTCTTAACTCTATCTGGAACCTACTGGTAGAACCACCAGACAGTTAACGAAAGTGACCTCAAGACACTCCTAATCAAGTCAATTACCATAGAAATCAACGCTAAGATTTTTGAGAGTCTTTTTGAAAGCTTTAACAATTTTATTAGCATCAAATATGAATGTATTTCGATATCAAGTTAATGATATTACATAACTTCTAAGTAATACTAAATTATATTATTAAATTAATGTTAGCCAATAAAAATGCTTTATATTATTATCAGGTGGGGGTGAGGGGTAGCCCTCTTATAAACTAAAAATCACATGATAAATGGCCCTCCTCTTATTATATACTATAATAATAATTATAACTTAACAGATCAAATAATAATGAAAAAATATTAGTTTCTCAAGAAAATGACAATTTCTAGTTTAATAATGAAATAAACTCATTAAGATATAATAAAAAAAAATGTAAAATGAATACTAATAATAAAATAATATTCTTATTTATTTGATTTTAGAGAAATTCATAAAGAAATCATGTTATTAATAATGCTAAAATGAATAATAAAAAAGTATAATTTTACTATAAAAATAGAAAAAAAATTAATAGTAGAATAATAAACAGATATAAAAATCAAATTAATATAGAAAGTACTAATAGAAATTGTATAGCTGAGTAATTATTTGATATGATACAAAATTATATCAACTCTTGAATTAGCAGTAATATAGTTAAAATTATGGAATTATATATTATAATATGAAAATTGAATATAAAAATCAGCCTATTTATAGATCTAATTATTTAGAAAACTCTCTTTTATATAATTTTTCTAAAAAATATATTAATTTAGAATTTTTGTAATTCAAATTTAATTATATTATATTATTCTTTAGTTTAATATATTTATTCTATATTATATTTATTTGCAAAATATTATTTATTATAAATAACTCCTATTTAATTACTTAATAGAATTTATTTTTTTATTCATTCAAACTCTTTATTAAAATACTATCACTTTATAAACCAAAAACAAGGATTGCTTTAATAAATATTACAGTAAAAATAGTAATTACAACTTCATCTAATAGAAATATCAATTTTAATATATTATAAACAAATCAAGAGATAATAAATATCATTATCATTACAGATTCAACTAGAGAAAAACTATTCTTATATAATAAACTTTTACAAATAATGACTGAAAACTTAATCTTCTGATATTAAAAAATTATTAGTAGAATTGGCAAACTATTTTAACATATTTCAAAATAAACAATTCTAAGTTTAAGAAAGTTATTATCAATAAAGTTAGAAAGAATAACTAATAATAATTTTAAAAAATTGCTAAGTCTTATAAAAACTTGATATTTAGTCTTAAATTTTGTGAAGTAAAATACTAATAAAGAGAATTCTATTGTAATATGAATTTTTAGTAGAATATCAATTAGTTATATATTGTTAATCACTTCATATCACAATATAATTGGATAAATAATTATTTATATCTTATTAGATATTAGCTTTAAAGAATATTATTTATAAATATTTTTAAAAAATTTCACAAATATAATGATTATAACAAAATTATTATAGCAAAGTTAGTAAAATTATTATAGTAAAACTAATAATATTATCATAATAAAATTAATATTATAATACTAGCTAAAGTGATATTTAGATTATAATAAAATTAGTATAAGTATTATAATAAAAGTATTATTTGTATAATCTCTAAAATATATAAAAGTAATATATCTTAGCTAGTAAAATTGGATAGTTAATTAGTTTAATATAGTTTAGTTATTTAGTTATTTAGTTTAATTTAAGTTTTATAAGTTTAATTCTTAATTCATATTTAAATAGATTTTAGTTTTAAGAGAATTTCAAGAAATCTTTCTTGTAAAATGGATATTAATTAAGATTTATTATTTTATCTTGTTAATAAACTAAATATTCTTTAATTAATACTGAGTTATTAATAAATATATTAAAATATTTTAATAGCAGAGACTTTTACAGAACTCTCATAGATAATTTTATGAATAAAGTCATCTTTATATATAAAATAAGATAGAATTACTTTGTCAATTTCATCATATTTATCATAAACTTCTAATAGTATTTCTCATTCTCTAAGCTTATTAATTATTTGATATTCTTTCTCTATTCTTCATAATTAAACTAATAGATATATTAATATTCATATATATAAAAATATTTCTTCTTATAGTTTCTAGTAATAAATATTTCTTAGAGTTTATTATATTCATTATATTGAGAGCAAATAGGAAGATTTAATTATTTTTCTCTAATACAGTTATTATAGATAGTTATTTTTTTTTATTCATTTTAAAATATATTCTAATATAATATTTATCTACATATTTCTTATATTCTTTATATTTTTTAATTTAAGAGTTGAGATGAATTTGTTATAATGTGAATTAATATGAATCAAAACTTTTCTTAATTCTTTTATTAATGAAAAGTTCTTATTTAATTTCATTAGCCTAGTCTTTATTTATCTTGAATTTAGTATAGAAAAGTTTATAAATTTTAATTATAATTCAATTAGCAAGATTATTATAGTATTAGTAATATTAATAATTAGATATAAATAGATTTCTATAATATTAGTATTAGCTATTTGATTTTTGCTAATTAAATAACTATTGATTATTCTAATTACATTTTTATATAAACTTTTTATCAAGTTATTTGAAATCTTCTTAAGTATGTTTTTTCTATCTGATTTTAATTTCTTCTTGATAGGCTTATACTTTATAAATTCTTTTAATACTTCAGATAATTTAAAATAGTATTTCTTCAAAGTTAACATCTCTTAGATTTCAGTTAGAAGTTTCTACAAGAGTTTAAACTTCTTTGATAATGATTTTAATACTATCATTATCTTAAACTTCTTGTTATCTAGTGATTATGATATTCTAATTATCATGTTATTACATAAGAAAAGTCTTCTTTTTCAAGTATTATTTCTCAAATTCACTTTCAGAATCTTCTTCTGATTTGTCTTCTTCAGAACTTATATCTTTAAATATTGATTTTTCTCTATCACTATAGATAAATTTAATTAATACTTTTTCTTTTTAATTATTATATTCAAATATAAGAAGTTTTTTTCTGATATTAATATTGGCTTTAATTTTATTTAAAAAGTTTATTCTAATAATTACTAAATATTATTTTGACTTTAGTAATATCTACTTCAATAAGAATTATAATTTCATTAATATTTAATAGTAAATCATCAATAGTTTCAAGAGATTGTTTAGATACTTTATTTATATTAGATATTAATATATTTAAACTATATTATATTTTCAATTTCATATCTTTAATAAAGTTATATATAGTGATATATTTAAAGATATTAGTATCAATGATTAAATTAATTCAACTTTGGCTTCACATCAGGCAAAAGTGATTTTGAGTTTTTATTTAAGCAATACTCTTCTTTTTCTTTTTGACTTGAATATTGTAACTTGATATATTTCTTTTAATAACTAAGTTCTTTATAAAAATGAGATTTAAATAAGTTAGATAACAGTTATATTTGCTTTTTATTAAGTCAAATCTTTTAGAATATTATAGAGTTCAGCCATGATAGTAAATACAAGTAAAGTAATTTTGCTTTTCTTTTTGCAAATAATCTTCTTGACGAGTTTTTCTTTAAGAGTTTTAGATGATCTAGTATTATTCATATTCTGATCAAGAATAACTTCAGAAGTATCTTCTTGTTTATCTTCTTTATTGTTATTTGATTTCTCATTTTCTTTAACTACTTCTTTATGAGATTAACTTACAGATATGATTTCATAAGAAGTAGTTCTAGAATTTTTAGACTTTCTTTTAGCAGTTAAGTATTAATATGTATCAAGTAGTAAATTTATATTATCTAATTTGACAGTTAATATCTGAATACTATTAGTAAGAGTCTGTATTTGGGCCAATAATATATTTTGATTATTATTTATATTTTGATTATTACTAGTATTTGTCTGATTTAATGATATATTATTTTATTACTAATTATTTTTATTTATTCTCTGGCAATTATTTTCAAAGTTATTTTAATTATTCCAGTATGATTATAATTAAGAACAGTTAGAATAGATATGATCTGACTTATCACAATTATAATAAGTTAAAACTGATTTGGTATTTTGGTTATTAGACCTATAATCAGAGCTATTTCTATTATAGTTAGATTCTTTATTAATTTTAATACTTTCTATTTACTAGTTGAATTCTTGAAATGCTATCAAAATAGTATTTAGTATTAAGTTATCCTGGATCTGGAATTGTTAATATTTACAGATTGGTATATCTATATTTACTTTCTCTACATTCTTGATAACTTGTATCATATTTAGAAAAGTTCTATTAGCTAAGATTTAAATCTATTTTCTAATTTCTGATTTGAGTTCTCTTTTATAAGTTCAGATCTTATATTTTTCTGAGTATTTATTTTTAGAATTTACTTTACAAAGTAGATTGATGAATTTATCTATGTATTCTTTCACAATGCTAGTCTATTACAAGATTTTAATCTTATTTTGCTATTGGTTAATTCTTTCTCTAGTCTGGAAGTATATAGCAAATTGGTAACTGAAATTATATAAGTAATCTTAATTATCATTTCATATCATCAACCAGATGATATTATCTCTTTTTATTTTATCATATCACAAGACAATAGCATCTTCTAGATATTCTTAAACAAGTTATACTTTTCTAATATCTGTAATTTTATAGACTTATATAGTAATATTGAAGTCTTTAAGCCATTTAGTCAAATCTTGATTATTTTCTCTATATTTTTTAATAGGAATAATAATTTTTTTTATAGACCAGTTATTTTATTTAGCTATTCTATTAGTAAGAGCTTCAAGAGTTATAATAAAACTCTCTAAATCATTGTTATTATTTTGTTGATCCATTTAGTTATCTTCTTTTTTGTTTTATTAATTATTATCTTCTAAATCAGTTTGAATATCTTCTTTTAAATTTGAAAAATTGCTATTTTTTTCTGATTTTGGGATTAATATAAATTATATTAGAAAAATAAAGATATCTTCTAAATTTTTAGTTTTAGAATAATATCTATTAATATCACTATTAATAGAAGAGATTTTTGATTAAAAGATAAAGTCTTGATAAATAAACTATTAGTAAAATTATTTAATTAAATCAAGTTATTCTTCTTGAATATTAATATAGTCAAAGATAAAGATATTTAC
>CAJVPS010001350.1:0-16020 GCA_910591765.1 Ambispora leptoticha | reverse complement strand
ATTTATATATAGTATGTTCATGTATCTGTATTTTTGCACTGGATTATATTTTAAATTCTATAAAAATTAAATTAGTAGTTATAAAGATATTAAAATTTAAAGTTAAGTAATTAAATTATAATTTTTATATTGATTTTAATCAAATTTTATATAATAAAATTTAAGAAATAATAATTAAAAAAAGTTATATTAGTAAAAATTTTTTATAAAGATATATAATAAAAATTTTTATATTTAAATAAATTTTAATATTTAATAATTTAATTAAATAAGATAGAATTAAAATTTTATTTTGAAAAAATAATTTATTAATATTTATTTAAAATATAAACCTTTTTATATTAATTTATATTAACTTATATTTTATTAAATATTTTATATTATAATCAATCATCTATTTATATAACATAATAGATATAATATAGTATATGATATAATTGCAATATATAGTATAATTACTAATTACTATTAAATTAGATATATAAGAAATTTATATTAATTAATTTAATTTATTTTTAATTCTATTTTTAATTTATTTTATTATTCATATTTAGTCTTATTCTTTTATTAATTTAGTTATGTATATCATATTTAATTTATAATTTAATTAAATTAATAATTTCTTAATTAATTATTATTAATTTTTCTTTCTTTTCTCACTTTGATCTTAAATATCTTTAATATTTCACTAATTTAAATTCTTAATTATCATGTATTTAATTTAAAAAAATATTCTTTATAATTATTCTTTTAAAATTCTACTTATTCTTAAATAAATTAAGTAAAATATTATATTAAAAATAATTTATAATTAGCATAATGAGAAAATATTATATATAGAGAGTTAAGAAATAACCAAGCAGAATAATTAAGTTTGATAGAAGTAATTAATTACTGAGTTAAGAATAATTAATTAATATTTTCTTTAATAAATACATATATTTTATTACATATCTTATTTTTATTTTCTTTTTGCTCTATTAAGAGAGTAATTTTGTTAAAAGTAAAACTTATATAAATTATCTTATTAAGAAGATAATTAATCATATAATCTTTCAAAATTATAATTGCTATAAATATAATCATTCTTATCATTTTAAAATATTTATATATATATAAACTTAAAATGATAATAATCTTTTTAATACTCTTTCTGTAAAGAGCAAATTGAAGATTAAAGTAAAAATAAATAAATTTAATTCAAGCTGAATCTTACAAAATCAATTAATATTGAAATAAAAAGATAGTTTCAGAGATTAGTCAATATTTTTAATCTATCTTGTTTAGTTAGATCACAAGAAAAAGAACTATATCAATTAGTTAATAGTCTATTTATAACAAATATAGGAAGAGAAAATATTTTATCAACAAAATATTAATTATAACTTTGATTTCAAAAGTACTTAACTCTTATTTTTACTGAAATAGTTAGTATTATCCATAATTTATATGAGAAAATTACTATATTTAATTAATAAAAATCATATTATATCTGGTAATTGAATATTAGTATCTTAATTAATACTTCAGTTCAAATTCTCATACCAGTCTTATTATTATCTACTTTAGTATTAATTTCCAATATCTTTTTTATTAATTTATACAGAAGTACAGCTCTAGTTCAATCTAAAAATACAAAAAGAAAAGAATCAGAAGAAGAAATCTAATAATTTATTATCTTAAATTTACTCTTATTATTATCATAATCAAATTAAGAAGAAGAAATAGCAGAATATACAGTTCAAGTATTAATAAATATTCTCATTCTATTAGTAGAAGCAATGTAAATCCAATAGAATAGATAGATTAAACTATTAATAATATCACTTCTCTTTTATAATAAAGAATTTAAATGCTTAGTAAATATTAATTATACTATAAATTTAAAAAAAGTCAAGATAGAATCTATTTACTTGAAAGAAAATATAGTTACTTAGTTCTAACAAAGAAAATTAATAAATAATAATTGATCTATTAGCTAGAATAGTAATAATAATAATATCTCATTCTATTAAATTTTTGTTACCTAATTTAAAATAAATATCTAAATTCTAGCTTGATAATAATAGTTAAGATTAAGAATACAAGAAATGAATAAAAATATAACTTTATATATAGAAGATATTTATATATTACTTTAAAAAATTGACCTAATATATATATATCCAGTTACTTATTATATTAAGTAGTTTATAAAAGGCTTAAAGCCAGAAGTTATCTTTTATATAAATAAATCTAGTTTAAATACTTTGAATATAGTGATTATAAAAGTAATTAATATTGAATCTAACTATAGATAGACTATTAAAACTCTCTTAACTCTATATTTCTTATACCTATACTTGCTGATTAAATTTATTTTAGTCAAGTGATCATATAAATACAAATTTAAAATAAAAAAAATTCAAAATTCATATTAGATAAATATAATAGATAAAGTAAATAAATTAGATAAATAGATAAATAGATAAATTAGACAAATTAAATAAATAGATAAATAAATAAATTAGACAAATTAAACAAATAAATAATAAAAATAGATAAATAAATAAATAAATAAATAGATAAATTAGACAAATTAAATAAATATAATAAATAAACTTCTAAATAAATATAATAAAAAAATTGAATAGATAAATAAATATAATAAATAAAATCAAAATTTATTTAATATAAAAAAATACCAAATTAATTAATAAGTTTATCAATATTAAAATCTTTATCATCATGATTAATAATTATTACTGACTAAATTTTATTATTTACATTTAAATTTCTTGTAAGATTAATTAATTTATCAATATTAAGAATTGAAAAATTTTGATTTTTTAAATTTAAATTATTATCATTATCAAAAATAAAATTCAAATCTTGATCAAATATATTATCATTATTTTTTATAATAAATGAAATTTGATAAAATATATGAGTAAATTCTTAATTAGATAAACTATTATTAATAAAATTCAATTTAATTTTAGTATTAATAACAAGATAAGAATAAGTAATATTTTGAAGTTGTTTCAGTTGAAATGAAGTTGAATACCAATAGAAGAAACTATGAATTCAAATGTCTATGTCAACATCCTCATAAATTATTTTGTATTCTGGACTTGTCAATATCCAAGATGGTATGCCATGTCATATATTACTTGGGTGGATGTCAATACATAGCATTCAAGTTTTAGATTGGGTTGGTCAAAGTCCTGACCTCAATCCGATTAAGCTTCTGTGAATATTTGGATGTCCAGATTTGAAAAAGGAAAGCAAGGTATCGATCTGGAGAAACTTTACGGACTTTAATTTTAAGTCTACCTAGACGCGTAGACAAAGTAGTTAAGCCAAGAGGAAAAGCACGTCATATTAAGATGTAGGTTCTTAAACTTGAACCAATATTCGATATTTACTTTTTATTTTAATTAATAAAATGATCGACGTAAATTTCCGGTGGGAGTGTGTATCACGCCAAACATCCTGTTGCTAAAGAACTTTATATGAATAATGACTTCAAATACCTCGCAATCAATGTTGCCAAACTTTTTTAAAATGACGAATTCTACGAACAATGCTTCACGTTTTTCTCCTTATCGATCGATGTTACCGCGAAAAAAGGAAGCAGAGACAATTTGTGAAAAATCAGAAATTCTCGAGGAAACGAAAACAATAAAAGATATAAAACCTCATTTTATCTTTGAGAAAAATCGAACCACAACTTTTCCAGAAGAAATAAGTGAAATCCCAGAGTATGAACGTGCAACCGACATTGTAATCGGCTCTTTAGGAGAATCCAATCAACTTGATGCAGACTCAAATACTTCTAAAGATTCGGATAATTTTATAAATAATGGGTAAGTTATCCTTTTATTTATTTACATTATTTTCGAAAGTGTTGGCTAATGATTTCTTACTTGATTTAAGGAAAAAATGTTTCAATTGTGGCTCAACCTATCATAAATTTCAGATGTGTCCATTACCAAAAGACATTGAGACAATAGGAATTAATCGTGAAAAATATGAAGAAGAAAATCCAAGCGATAATATTAGTAATAATACTCAATTCACTAGATATTACCTTGAAATTAAAAAACGGTCTCTTATTGAAAATTTTGTCCCTGGAACAATATCTGATACTTTAAAAGACGCTCTTGGCATACTAGATTCAGGCGAAGAACCACCTTATTATTGTAATATGCGTATTTTTGGTTATCCTCCTGGTTATCTTGGATATGAAGCGGGTCAAGGTCGGTAACTTTTCATAATTATACGTTTTTAGTTAATAGTAATTAATAAATTGTAATAATCATAAATCGTATAGACCCTTTACGAGCATTAAAAAATCTACGGAAATATAATGATGCATGGGACGCATCATCAATGAAGTTTTATGGCGTAGATGAAGAAATTAAAATGGCAATTGCCTTTGATAAATCTCAAATAGACAATGAATCTTCCTCTCAGGATCTATTATCATCAGATAAAAATGATGATCAGAGTGATAAAGAAGAAGGAGAGCTTGATGAGGAAAATGACGATGATCGTAATAAATTTCTTTCATCATGTCAAAGCAGCAAGAGAATAAAAAATGTGCCACTAGTCAACTATCCAGGACTGGACTTAAAAGCATATTCACCGATAACAACATACACAGATTCTCGGTATAGTAATAATAGTTCGAAAATAGACACAGCATCTATAAATTATTGGAATTTTCTGCTGCATCTTAAAAGCCTTTCGCAAATGAACACTTTATTTGATGGTTACAGTATGATCCACTATTGTAATACGGAACCGTTGCCTCCTGGCATCGAGCCTTCATTCGTTTCATCTGAACAGAACAGAAATCTAGCTAAGCTCCCACTTCCATCTTTTAAAAATGTGGAGATTTCATCAAAAAATGAGACATCTCAATTGCATAGCCACGATGAAGGAAAAGACCAAAATAATAATGTCGAATCCGGAGAGGATAGTGATATGGACCTTTCAAATTGATTTTATTCTCTCTCTAGAAAATAAGCTTTCAAGTCCAATTTAGAACGAAAAATCACTTCGATTCAAAATAAATTATTTTTTTATATACGTTTACAGGAATCTGTCAAGGTCTTTACATTGTTGTCTATGGAATAGAGAAATTCTTTTATTTCAAGTAATTAATAATGAACTTGTCGTAATAAATAGGAAAGCGGAAAATTAATACAATTACAACGTGTACATGTAATAATTCAGGCTAAGTTGAGTCGTAACATTTCCTATGGATAAAAGTGATTTAATTTAGTATAAATTATATTTTGCAAAAAAAATTTACTGATATTCTACCTCTCGGAGTAAAACGCCAAGTTTTGCAGGACTTCTCGATACAATTGTACCTGCACTCTCCAATGCTTTAATCTTATCGGTTGCGGCACCTTTTCCGCCAGCGATAATAGCACCGGCATGACCCATACGACGGCCAGGTGGTGCGGTAAGTCCTGCAATAAATGTCACGACTGGCTTGGGTTGACTACGAGTTAGATTGTATTGTTTTAAATATTCTGCTGCTTCTTCCTCCGCTGTTCCACCAATCTCGCCGATCAATATAATTCCTAAAATAAAAAAAAATTAAATTAAATTACTGTGAAAAATTAATAATGAATTAAAAAAGATCAATATTTACCTTTAGTATTTTCATCATCCAGGAAAATTTTGAGGCAATCTATAAAATTTGTCCCATTAAAAGGGTCTCCTCCAATTCCGATACAGAGAGTTTGTCCAAGATTAGCGTGTGTAGTTTGATGGACAGCTTCATATGTCAAAGTACCCGACCTTGACACTATTCCAACTGTTCCCTTTTGATGAATATGACCAGGCATTATGCCAATTTTGCAGGCGTCTGGGGCGATAATCCCAGGACAGTTGGGACCAATAAGTCTCGTTTTATTTTGTGTTTTTAAAACTTTTACAACCTTTAAAAATTCAGTTTGTATAATCAATAAATATTTATTTTCGTAAAATACATGGCTTTTATTTTTCTACCTGGACCATATCCTGCTGAGGAATTCCTTCAGTAATTGTAACTACTAGAGGGACTTCGGCTTCAATGGCTTCTATTATTGCAGCTTTACAGAAAGGTGGTGGAACATAAATTACGCTCGCATCTGGTTTGACTTCTCGAACTGCCTACAAAATCGATAAAATTAACAGGTGAAATATTTATTATCTTTTTAGAACTTCATTAAACATTTAATTCATATATACAATATTTAACAGCGATTAACTAACGTCTCTGACACTATTGAATACCGGCAACCCTAAATGGCGCTTGCCACCTTTTCCTGGTGAAACACCACCCACAAGCTTGGTGCCATATTCGATCGCTTGCTGTGAATGAAAAGTGCCCTATTGATAAATTTTAACAGTTGTTAAGTTATAGAAGTTCCCAAGTAAAGTTTGACAAATTTCTGTATACCTGCTTTCCAGTAAAACCTTGACAAATTACTCTCGTATCTTTTGCCAAAATCATATTTTTCACAGTTTCATCATAAACTGAAGATGCTCGAAAAGTAGTAGACGAAAACTGTCTGTAAGGAGCAGTACGTACATGGGATAAAAGCCGAAGAAAAGACATGAGGGGATTTTATGTGACGTTAAAAAATTTCAAATAAATTTTTCAATGCAGATAATCTAGTCCCACAAATATCAGATTTTCAATAAAGTATAATTTGAATTCGCGCGAAAAGGAAACATTAATCAACGTCAAAAGAATACAGATTTTTTTTTATGTTGAAAAATTTATAAATTTATTATTCATAATCAATATTATCATTATATTATCTATATTAATTTTTCTGATCTAGATATCGAGAGCAAATAAATTATATATAATTCACAAATTTCCTCGTGCCTCTTGATCTCGTTCAATGGCTTCAAATAAAGCCTGTTCATTATTGAGATTCCAGTTAATATATCATCAAAGATAAATTTTCTCAAAATCAACAATTTATCATACCTTGAAATTACCGGCACCAAAACCTCGATGATTCTTTCGTTGAATAACCTCTAGGAATAAAGTTGGTCGATCTTGCATTGGTTTGGTGAAAATCTAAATATAAAAGATATAGCTTCATCAATTATCAATACAATATCGGTGTAAGATAAACTTTAAAACTACCTGTAACAAATAACCTTCCTCGTCGAAATCAATCAAGATGTGCAATTTTTCTAAAACCTCAAGTTCTTCAGTGACTTTAACACTAGAAGTTGCAAGTCGTCGTCGCAAATCTTCATAATATGTCGCAGGAACGGAAAGGAATTCACAGCCACGCGCTCGTAGATGAGTAACAGCTGTAATTATACTTAAAGAACAGAGAAATTAGAGCTTGATCATCGCGTTTATTTAGAATCAAGATTGATTGATCTTACTCTTCAGTTCTGAGTGCAATATGTTGTACCCCTGCGCTACCTATTTATTATTCGTTATATCGATTATTCGAGAACGAGAATTAAAGGTTATGAATAAAAAAATCGAACCATAATATTGAACAAATTCTTCAATCTGCGATCTCCTCTTTCCGGGAGCAGGTTCGTTTATGGGCATTTTTATAACTTCATCATAATCAGCCATTACAATAGATCGGAGAGAAGAAAACTCAGTATGGATTTGCTTATCGTCAACCGACCAGAAACGATGAAATCCGAGAATCCTTTCATACCTATATATCAATAGATATAGATTAAACTTTAATTGTTCGATCAGATTAAAATTAACTTAAATTAATAATTTACATTTCGGCAACTTTAACCATTTCCGAATCAGGTTGATTTCCTACTACGTGATCCAACCATTTTAGTCCGGCCTCAGGTAAAGTAGACTCTAAAGGATCGTGCCAAGACAACTTTTTGAATCCCGGCAAGAAATCTCCTTTATAAGAATTTCGCTGAACAAAAGTATGAACTGTATCACCATAAGTTGCAACTGTTGCCATAACAACTACACCGTTTACATCACTTTCTTCCCAAGGCTCTCTGATTACTTTAGCACCACGTGATACAACATATTTGAATATTCCATGACAATTATCAACTGTAAACGCAACATCTCGAACTCCATCACCATGTGTGGTTTGATGATCTCCAAATATTTCATTACCCGGATTTAATGCTGACTGAAACATGAATGTGATATTTCCTTGTCTAACAACATGCGACACAATTTCTCGTTCGCCTGTCTCTAATCCACTATATCCAATATGCTTAAATCCGAGTCTTGTCGTATAATAAGATGCAGCTATGATATGAACATAAATTAAATCAATTTTGAATAAAATACTTTGTACGACCAATGTTTCTTACCTTGTTTTGCATTCCCAACCCAAAAGGCAACGTAATCTAAAAATCAAAATAAATAATGATGAATTCAAACGCATAAACTGTAAAATACCCTTAAATATTTTCTTACCAAAACCCTCATAAACTCCAAGATCTGGCTTAACACCTTTATCTGTGTATGAAGTCATTTTCAACTTGTTTTGGCGTAGTGTTTCCGGGATCGTTATCTCCCATGTTTTCCCAGGACTGTATTTATATCAATTCAAAGATGATTGTAACAATATATAGCTATTATCTATTATTTTAAAATAATATAAAAAATTCGCACGATCATCGTCATTTTTCCTATGATAAAAGACAATGGAAGCGGATAATTAGAATTTTCTCACGGTAATCAATCCAGAACAATACTTCCCACGACAGCTGACCTTGTGCTCAATAAGTACCTGATCTTGCTGTAAGATTACGTGTATTGATTAACTGTCCCAGACCGCCTGATTGTCCGCATATGTCAATATATCCGCGAGCAAAGGTGCTTGCTGCAAAACCTGTTATCGTGTGATCTGTGACTTTATAATTTGTGGGACAGATAAATATATTTGCTATAAGGATAAATGTATGTTCATTTACATTTACTAATCAGGAGCTTGCATGATATGCTCAATAAACTGTAATTCGCCATGCAAAATACCGCCCTTTTACCTTTTTTTACTAATAGTTTCTTTTTTTCACTATACGACATGATATTATAAATTTGCAGAGTAATTGTTAAAGAAATACAAATATGGGAATTAATCGATTTCTAAGTTTATTGAACTTGCCAATGCAATTTTACAATCGAAATTAGGTAAATAATTGCCGTTCGCGACACAGGTCAATTACTTTGTTCTTTTGCCTTGATAAGGTTCGACATCAGCTTCAATATTCAATTATTTGTAACATTTTTGACGGAAACAATAATGGTAGAAACAAACGCTTGATTTAATGACGGTCAAAGATTCCCAAGTCAACTTGATTTCATCGCTAAATTTCTGTTCTCTCCATCTCTAATGAAGATAAAACATCGTATAATAATGAGCACCTTTGATTTCCCAGGATTTTTGTATATTTTAAAATTTCTATTTCAAACATGAATTGATAATTTTAAAAAACTTGCATTATTGCCCAAAGCTGCACACTAGCCATCCGACAATAAATAGCTCATTACAAGTAAATTTTTTTAAATATTTTCAACTATATCAGACCGTTCGAATTCATTTTTTACAATATTCAATACATCCGAAGCATCTTTCCAATATACGATTCGTGCATTGATCCTGTCTTTATTCAGTTTTTTCAAACGATCACCACCGCCAAGATCATCCCCATCATTAGAAGAAACAGGACTGTTAAGAAATTTGTCAAGTCGATAGTCTTTTCGTGCTAATAACACATCATTACTAATACAAAAAAAAATATAGTATATAAGACGAATAAATCGAACGGCCAAAAAAAAAAAATACCTTTTCATCTTTGTAGCTGGACAAAAATCATTGACTGAATCTCCAACGTACAGGATTTGGTCGTAGTAATTTTCCTGCTGCTCAACAAATGATGCAAGATAATTCACTAGTTCGGCACCTATAAATTAATGCAAAAAAAATCCATAATTTTACCATCGAGTGCATAAAAATTCAGAACAGAAAAATCATATAGAATTACCTTTACAGATATTCAATGCGCATTTATTAAGACACCCATGGGGCGCTATTTCTGCGAGGTGTAGTCGGTTAACGCGTAGTCTTCCTGAATCTTCCCAAATTGCCGGATTTGTAATTATTCGAGAGATAAGGTGATCCACTTTATTTGCCTAACAAAAATGTATTTAGATATTAAATTATCAATGTAGAAAACATCGAAAGCAATATTAATTCTAAAATACCTTTAATATAACATCGATAAATACTGTATTAGCATCTGACAATATAATTATGTCACCATTATTTTCCTTAATTATTTTTAAGGTTTCAATCATCTCATGCCTCTGATAATAGAAAGACTTAATCTTAGCAATGAGAATAATAACCAAAAATAACTGACGAGAGCTTACAAATGGAACTCTACTCATAACATCTTCAATCTGTTCACGAGTGATACCTTCTTCATGTAGCTCACCTAATAATTGATCTCTGAAATAAAATAAATTAGTCAGCTAATCTTTTGATCATATGTAGTTAATTGACATACATCAAATCCGTCCTGTTTTAAAGGAAATAAAGAATAAGATTAGTCTAAATTATTTTAATGTTCAAAAGTGAAAAAATTTTACCATTGAATTTTTCCGCTTAATTGGTCAATTTTTTCATATACTTTAGAAGACAATTTTTTGAATATCCATACATCCGAATTGGTATCAATCATTGACCTATTTTATTTGAATATTTGAAAGATAATAACAATAGTCCCAATAACTAAATTATAGTCTTCGATAAGGTTACTAAAAAAAATAATTTAAGCAAAAATACCAGTCAAAATCAAATACCACTAAACGTCGTATCTGGTTCTTTTTACCAATATTTACCGAAGACATTCTCAAAGAATCGACAATCTGTTATCTGATCACGAGATCCAAATAAACAACTTTTTAACACTACCGTCATATTACAAAACGAAAATACGAAAAATAAACATGGTCAAAGAAGAAACCGATCAACAAACTATGGAACAAATTCCCGAGCCAACGAATTTCAACCGATTCGTCGAACAATATAACTTCACTCCAGAACTGCAGTACCTTAACGAGCTGGCCGATATTTTTTACAAGTTAAAATCAGAGTCAGCAAAAACCATGGAGGAAGTTAGGCTCACGTATAATGAAATCTCTCAGAAAACGAGTACGGATAAGCCTCCACACGCGAAACAAGAGGAAAAAAATGCAAAGTTTTCGGAGCATATAAAGTCTGATTCACCAAAAATAAAAGAGGAAGAAAAAGATGAAAAGACGAAAATAAAAATTCCAGTATGTGATCAAACAAATGTAGACAATTCGTCAAAGTATTGTCCTAGATAATGACTTGTTCAACGATGGGTATATGTAGTTTTCGAAGGATCACCTCCTTGAGCTTACCAAAGATTCCAAATATTGCATGGTTCGTCTAAGAACCTTAAATCGTAAAGCGCATGTAACAAGATTGGCTGATAAAACTGATACTCTTAAAGCACGGCAAGAAATGGACGATAAAAATCTAGATCTTCAAAACTTGATGCAAGAGAAAGGATATTTAAGACGGGAGATTGCTAAATGCAGACGAAACGGGTACATTTCTTACTGTTAAGTCTTCACCATTTGTTTTCTAACCTTTTAACTATATGTCTTCAATTTTTAGATTCATATATCAAAATATTCCATTAATGGATGAAAGAGAATTTGTTTTACAAGCACCCGAGGAATATACTTTAGTCCCTAAAACTGAAGATGGTGTTGAAAATGAAGATTCATTTGCGCATCATCGTATGCTTCAAAGATTCAAATATGAGATGGCTGAACGCCAAAGGTAAATACGATAATACTTTATAAATGATTAACACGAATTATTGATGAATGGAATCGCTTGCTTAGGTTGGAGGCGGAGCGTGATGAAAAACGTGAACGAAAATTACGACTAACAGAGAAATTATCCGAAAAACGAGCTAAAATTGCAGAGGTTGATCACGAAGTAGGAAAATACTTTGCTGTAAGTATTGTTTACTATCTTAATACTATTAATTAGATAATTAGTTATGTTAGTTTAAGATGGTGGCTGATAATTATTATTTATTTTTTGGGCATAAATACAGGCATCTTCAGCCCTCCAAAGAATATTAGGCATACGAAATGGTGCTATTAATGGTAACAATAACAGAACTTCACGTTCAGCATCACGTAGTCCAATACCACCATCTACTACTCATGAAGATAGCGTCGTTGCTTTAACGATAAGCGAAACACCAAATAACTAATGGATCTTCGTTTTGATTCTCATTCAGTTCCTATTTAATCTATTGCTTAAAATTATTCGTTCAACTTCGTATTACGGCATAAGCTAATCGTATTAATATAGAATTTTTTTATATATATAATGGTCTAACATTCTTTATCCCACTTTACATATAAACCGTAAAAATGATAGGTTGATGATTCTCTTTCAAATTCACGGTTTAATCGATAGCATATTAGTCTATGAAAATGAGCGCTTCTTCTGTATTTATGAAATCTGAACATAACGTAATTATCCCCTATTATAATAGATCTCATCACATTTTGTATAAAGTCATGTCATAATTAGGATTAATGATAAAAATTAGAACTTCAAAATATAAATTTTGCAACGTGCCATTTTGAGATTCGTGCTCACATGATATATGATCTTGTTATAATTGATTGATCGGAAAGAGTTTGATGCTCTATTCCTTGCAAAATTTTGCATTAGTGTTCTCGATACAACTAATTCTTATAAATGATTGGGTGATTTAACTTTTCCCGTGATTTTATTCAATCTCAGTATGTGAAATTTACGCGCGTAATATCGTTAGAACGCGTTCTAAATACGGAAATTTGCTAGCCGTGCCCAGCAATAGTTGATTTCATGGAATCTATAGAAGACCTTTCCTTTGCAGAAAGCAATAATAGTGTTATAGCTGAACAAGAACCTCCTTGGAATATAAGTAGGTTAGAGAAGAATCCATAATAATGCCTCGAGAATTTTCTATTATAACATGGGTCGTCATTTTAGACTTGTTACTCAATAAATCATACACATTATATCATTGCACGCCACTTTACAATTTTAATAATGGGAAAATCAAAAATTACACCAACGAGTTGAAAGAATATATGTTATCAAAAGAAACAACAATAGGATGTGATAATGATGAACAAGATGAATTCAAAGAGTTTAACGGTGGCAAAATTGAGGAGGTAAAAATTTCGTGGATTAATTTGACTGGATGGTCAGGTGAGGCATTAATAAAATATGGATAACAGATATATGTGTTGATTGATTGATTGATATTATAAACCTGTTTTGGCAGGAGCTCTTAATAAACCGTTAGGGGTGAAGATTCTATTCAAATCTAATGGTAAAGAAGTCTTCTCAGCAGATCTTTTACACGCCATGATACGTTACTGATGTTTGATAAAATATATAATAAGGACGGAGAAAAGAACAAGAATCTCTAATTGTAATCTTGCCAAGTATTCAGAATGAAGTCTCTTTGTCCAATTGTGAGTACTTATATGTGTGTGCACAAATATTTATTTTATCAAATCCCGATAATTTTCTTTGTTTAATCTGATATTGTTATTGTTTTGTCATTTATACTCTAGCAGAGTTCACAAAGTATCCGCTTTTATTGGTTAAAGCGTTACAAAGCACCACAGAGATATTCTTTGAATGGTTTCAATCACGTTTTGATTGTCGCGTGTGTCGATTCATTATTCAACCGTATCATCTACGACAATTTGTAGAAATTTGGTCAAAATTAATGTTCTCTAATTTGGATAGTATTGAAGATGGTAAATAAAGTATTATTCATGTCAAATTCAAAAAGAATTAATAATAAGTTAATATATCAACCTTAGATTTTTGCAAAATATCCAAATCAATCGAGCTTACTTACAAAATTCCCAACATTGATGATATCAACAACCTTACCGTTTCTCTATCATTTGAAGATGTGAAACGAATATGTCAAGGGTATTAAATAAAGCTAGATTAATTAAATTGTGTCATGTACGTATTACTGACGTGATTTTCGTATTCTTCCTACATGTGAAAAAAAAGAAAGATGAATCATACAGGATCGCAAGGTTCAGTTTGTGTTTGAATTCTGTTTATATTATAAGTGGTCACTGAATCTTCTAATTAATTAAATTTCGCGTGCATGTACGAATAGAAATATCGGGAATTTTAGAGGAAATAGAAGACCATTTGTTTCGATCACTTCACTTAAAGCTTTCATTGATTGTGTTGATCAAAGTAGGTTTGAATTCATTTTACGTTTCAAATGATGGCAAATTAAAGGTATGTATTGGTTAGCTATTTATTATATGCTATTTAAATTTGTGTTCAATATGGTTGAAATATTATTTTTTTACACTTTATCCGATTAATCGAACAGCTCTTTCATGTCCCTCATGATGACCATGAACAGTTGATGATAAAGATCCTGGAACAATTTATTGAACTTGCGGAAATGTAATTATTAAGATTTCTCTATCATGAACAACATTTTACTTTAATTTATAATAATTCACTAAAAATTAATATTTTTGAGATCTTTTTTATAATAAAGAAATATTATTAATTAAGAAAATGAAAAATTTCTTAATATTTTTCTAATATATTTATGATCTTATTTTTTAAGTTTATAAATAAATTTGTAAGATTTCTGATAGTTTTTGTAAACCTAAAAAATAGTTTTTTAATATTTAATTAATTCAGAATATATAAAATATTTATTTAATAAAATTTATTAAAAAAATAAATAAAAAACAAGAATATTATTAATAAATCAAGTATCTGAACATGAAAATAATATTTATGTAATTTCAAATTATATAATATTTATTAAGTTTCTAGATCTACATTACATTTTACTTAGTTTTTTTAACTATTAATTCAAGTATTATTTTTCTCTTTTAAAAAATAAAAAATATAAAAAGAATTATTTTCTTTATTATTTATTCTTAAACTATGATTAATCAATTAAAATAATTATTATTTTAATATAATTAAGTTATTTTTTTCTCTTTTTAACTTTTATTATAGTAGATTTACTTTATTTATATATTAAGAATTATATTTTTTTTGATTTTTAAGAGTTATATTATTATTAAAGAAGTAAGAGAAAATTATTTACTTTATTATTTTATTTTATTTTATTTTATTTAATCTTTTTAAAAAGTTTTATTATCTTTATTCTCTTATTATTTAATAAAGAAAAATTTTAAAATATTTATTTTATTATTTATATAAATTTATATAATATATAATATATAATATATAATATATTATATATATATATAATTTCTCAAGTAATTAATACTTAATATTAATATAATTTTGATAAAAATTAAAATTTTACTATATTATATTTATATTTAATTATAAATTTTTATTAATTTTTAATTTTGATTATTATAGACTCTTGAATTTAAGCAACTCTCTATATCATTATTTTTTGATCAATTTTTTATGAAAGTTACTTAAATTTGAGAGTTCTTGTGTGCAATATTAAATTATGTATTGTAATATTATGCAGATTGAATTGATCAATGTAAAAAATTTCAAATATCCTATTTTTCCAAATTCAAACTTTTATATTACAAATTTTGTATTAATCTATTATATAATAGTTTTTGATAAAGAGATTACTTATTTAACTTTTTTAAGATTTTTGAACTTGAAGAGAGAAATTACTTATTCTCAAGAGTTGCTTAAATTTGAGAGTTTATAGTAGTTAATTTTTTATATAACTTATAATTTTTTATTAATAATATAAATTTTAATTAATAAATTATTATATAATTATAAGATTAATAAATTTTTAATTAATATTTATTTTATATTATAAACTATTGCAAGAAGATTGATATATCAATATAAAAATTAATAATTACTTCTAATAAAAATCATTCAAATTTTAACTAATCTTTATAATTTTTTTATATTAAATAAAGAATAATCTAAATTAACTTTT